>PVLC010035669.1:0-16311 GCA_004027655.1 Graphiurus murinus | reverse complement strand
CAGACACGTACCAAGCCTTTTCATTAATGTGGTGTATGTTGTGCTTATGACTTAGATCACTATGCCAATACTATGAAGAAATATATTTTATCCACAGTGAAGTCATAGCAAGGAAGGGAATTGAAAGAAGATGTATGAAATTGGTAAGCAGAGTTTTCTTAACTTACTTTAAAGTGGAAATCACTCCCTCTCTTGTTATAAAATAATTATAATTCTAGATTATCAGTAATATTTCAGAATACCATTGTAATATCATTTTGTATTTCTTACCTCTTACTGTAAATTAAAATATTATGCAGTGTTTATTAAAAATGTTGATAGCCATAGTCAATACAAACCAGTTGGAAGAATTCTTGGTAGTGTTATCTTTGTATTTCTATTTATCAATTCCCTTCATTTTATCCATGCAGGTATAATGAATAGTTGAGAACTCCTTCTGTAGGGAAATGGGATATTATAGAATACTTTTTAGATTCCTCATTTCCAGTTAGAATTCAATATTTATTTATGTACCCTTAGCTTTAGTCGAACTTACTTTGAATATATCAAACTTAGCCTCCCAGTTATCAGTGGATAGATTTACAAGGTAGTAATTTGGTAAGTGGGAGTGTGCCTGGAGAAGGTGGGCCCCTGGGGGTGTGGTCTTAGGGACTGGGCATTTGTCTTTGAATTTCCTTACTTGCTTGCTTTTTTGCTTTGCATCCATTATGTGAGACCAGAGCCCTTGCACACGCACGGTCTCTCTCTCTCCTTCTCTCTCTCTCTCTCTCTGCTTTCTGCTCCCATCCCCTGAGATTCACAGATGTAACCTGGCTTGGCATGGACTGAAACTCCAAGATCTCCAAAATATTGTGATCAAATAAGTTTTCCTTCTTCTAAGTTGCGTGGTCAGTTGTCTTCAAATATATCAATAAAATTATTGACCAAGCTCTTCTAACTGGAAACTCACCTGTAGTTCTCCAGAGAGTTGCTACGCCTTTCCATCTTTGGATGGGTCTGCATCATTGATTACTATTCTTCTGAGACTCCAGCTCTTGGACTGCTCTACCACATACTGTTTCCTTTAGCTCTCTGGGTGCAGGGGTCATTTGTGACTATACCCCTTCTGATTGTAAGCCAATTTGCTACCTCCCCTTCTATAATATACCTACCCTGAGGATTCTTTTTCTCTAGAAAGCCTTGACTAATACATTATTTTAATTCACAGGTAAATTATGATTAAATATTATTTCTTCCAGGAGAAATAGCACAGTATAACCAAAATGATCCATATTTTCATATGCCTTAAAATGTATGCTCAAGGTGTTGCAACATTGTTTCAGAAATGCCACAATATGTTAAATTTTTCTGGCCTCTAATATTTTGGTCACCTTAGAGGAAACATTTTTTACCACATGATAAGCATCTATTATTTAGGTTGGATTATATATACATATATGTATGTATATATATATTTAAATTTGTTTTTACATGCTTTGGATATAAAATATTACATAATAGCCTACATTAATAAGTTGGAATCATTCCATTGATATTTTCATTTTATTCATGCTTATCATTTAAATTCTTATCTATTAATATGCAAAATGACAATTCAGAGCATGGAATAAGAAAGAAATGAAGAAGTCTCAGTCATATCAAAGCATATTAGTAAATAAAAGACAAGAATAAATACAAAAGAAAAGCACAGCACATAAAACAGATAAAGTAATCAATAGCAGTGGATTATAGTGTATAATTGCAGATGATTACTGGAAAATCCACTTGAGTTATGTATTGATACTACTAAAAAGATACAACAAATATCCACTCTAGATTGACTATAAACAAAGCATAAGGGGAATTCCAAATGCTAAAGGCAAAATTTAAAAGACAATGGAAAAAAGAATATAAAAGTTATAAAGTTTTCTAAAGAGTTATAGAAAATAATTTTTTGAAATGCTATTTTCTCAAAAGCCACCAAAGACTAAAAAAAACAATGTGTCTGGGCTTCAAAACATATTTTCAAGGTTAATTTAAAAATTAATTTCTAAATATTATTTATTTTTTTAGGGAAGTAATGTGACTTATTTCAACTATTTATTGCTGCACTAACAAATCGGTACAAAAATAGTAGATATGACAATAGTAGTTGTTTTACTCTTCTGTTTCATGGTCTTGTGGCTTCACTGGTCTCAGCTGAGTGATCCTCACTCAAGGTCTTAATTTTGATTCCAGTAAAATGGTAACTAGGCTGGAATGACTTCAAAGACTTATAACTCCCATGTCTCCGTGTGACTTGTGTTTTACATATCACAATGGTTGAATTTCAAAGTGAGCATCTTTTGGTGTGCACATGATGTCATTTTACTGTATTCAAGATTCAAGAGGAAGACACTGCCGGCCTCAGTTACTTAGTAAGGCCCTGGGCAACCTAGTGAGACTTTGTTTCAAAATGAAGAATACAAAATAGGGCTGGGAGTGTAACTTGGAGGTAGAATGTCCCTGATCTTCAATTCCACAAAAAGAAAAAAAAAAGAGAGAGAGAGAGAGAGAGAGAGGAGGGCATGTGACAGGGCATGTGATGTTCATGGTTTTAATGATAGTGAAGTAAATGACACATTTTAAAACCATGAAAGATAGAAGACCTTTTTGCTCCTATCTTAGAAGTAAAATCTGCCACATGGGTCTCAAAATTTCTTTTGTTTTTCTCCTCATCATGAATAATATAATATTTACCTAGGCTTATATAATGCATACATCGTAATTTATCCCAAACAAAAATTTTAACATGAAAATTGAAGTGTTGAGTATTCATACAATGTGAATTGGAGTCATTCTCCCAAGACTTTACCTAACTACTCAAAGTATGAGAATGGCACCTTCCTCAGTCTCGGGTCCCAAAATACATCACTGCCACTCTTGCCCATTATAACACAAACTTATTCATTTAGTTCCTCTGAAATTCTAAGCTGTTTACCACTTCAAAGTCTCATTTGTCTCTCAGATCTTTGCACAGTATCTTAGGTGGGTCTGCCATAAGAAAATATCAAAGTTTTGGTGGCTTAAGAGACAGAAATTTATTTCTCATAGTTCCTTAGGCTGTAATTCCAATATCAGAATGCCAGGTTTGGGTGAAAATTTTCTTCTTGACTTGCAGATGGCTGTCTTTTAACTGTATCTTCATATAATAGAGAGGAAATGAGAACAAACCCTCTGGTGTGTCATCTTATAAGGATCTCACCTTCATGACCTCATCAATATCTGATTAACATCTCAAACTCCCATCTCCAGAGAGCATCATGTTTGGGATTAGGTCTTCAACAAAATTCAAGGAATTTTTTGAGGTAACATAATTCAGTCTATAGAATATAAACAACTCATCACATTTTTTATTCCCAACTCATGTACTAGGATTTCCCTGGCCACTCTGTGTACAAAAATTCCATTCTTCCACAATCACTTTTTATCATATTATTTCATTTCCTTCATTACATCTCCAGTACTATCCCTCATCTCTGCATTAATTTAAATCTATATGATATTAGATTTTTTGTGCTCATTTTATTTTTATTATTTTTTTGCTTTTATTGGTGCATTATAGTCTCACATCATAATGTAGTTCATAGTCATAGTAACATACATGCACAAGACACTTAGTGAGTTTTCCTTAGCTCCCTCCCCACTCTGCCCTTCCCCATACAGGATATTGAGATTGATATTTGGTGTTCTCACTTATGTATATAATGTCAATGAAAATATTTCCTTCATTGATTCTCCCTCTCCCCCATATCCACCTTCCCCAGACCACCTTCTAACCTCCACTGAAGTTTCTTCTCCATTAACTGAAGTCCCTCTGATATTCTGATCACTCCCTAGCTTCCTCATATGAGAGAAAACATATGACCCTTTACTTTCTGTGACTGGCTAATCTGATCTCCACAGCAGCTGTACTAATTTGCAATCCCACTAGCATTATTTATTGTTGCTTGGCTTCTTGATGATTGCCATTATGATTGGGGTTAGACAGAACCTTGGTGTAGTGTTGATTTGCATCACCCTGATTGCTAATGATGTTGGGCATTTTTTCCATGTATTTATTGGCCATTTGTGTTCATTTTAGAACAATGCTCAGCACAGAGAAGGTTTCAGGAAATGATTCACAAACAAGTGAATGGATTAATTAATGACTTAATTGATTCATATTCTGGTACTTTTAATTTGGGGCAGTTTTTATATGCTTTTATTGGTGCATTGTAATAATATGTTATAATGAGGTGTAAAGTGATATAAGCATACATGTATAGAGCACTTGGTGTATTTCTCTCCAGATCACACCCCAGAGTTTTTGTCTTTCTTAAATAGTCATAAATCAAATAATCTCCAGCTTTCACACTTTTATTTTTATTCTTTAATTCTCAGGCCACACAGAAAATAATTAATTCTTTCACATGGTAGACTGTACTTCAAATAAATGAATACAGCTCTCCTGTCTTATTTATTTTACTTGAAAGGGTGTGTATGCTTTCAAACACATTTAATATGACAAATTTCTAAACCTATTGTCATCATTGACACTTTTCTCTGGAAGTTTTCAGTTTTCAAATGACCCTTTGAAAGTGTGTGTTCCCAGTAGAACATAGTACATAGGTAACATCTCACCAGCTGAGATATAATAAGACACCACTTTTCTTATTAGGGTCACCACATTTTTATTAAATGCAGGATTAAGCATTTTCCTTTTTCTGCAAAAACATGATTCACATATGATAAAACAAATATTTCCATTTTAATTGTTTATTTTTTACTGAGGCTAAATAAAAATGAAACAGGATTTTGCCATGTATCAAGAATCAAAAATTCTAGGGCCCTTTAAAGCTGACTTTTAGGAACCCAGAACACCAAAATTTATTCTAAATAGGTTACAATTCCAAAATAAATCCAGAAGATTGACACAAAATGAGATCATGCTGTTTTTGCATCTGAGATCAAAAGAAGCTTCCAAATAATTCATAAGACTTCTGATTTAGTGCCATATGTTTGGCATATTGGCAATAACTAGCTTGAACTTCCTATTTAAACATTGTTAAGGCTGTCAGAGAAAGGGACAAAAATAATAAAATTAAAAACTGATAACAACTGATGGTTAGATTCAGTTAAATATTCAATAGTAGTTTCTCTTTTGGGGAAAGGGTTAAGACTCTCTCATATGTTCTATGTACATTTAGACTAAATTCCTTAGTAACTAGAACTATTATAAGACTATCAGGATATTCACACTTACTAGGTTCAAATCACAGATTCACTGCTTTACCTATTCTGAAACTCAAGTTAATTAGCATCCTCATGTCTTAGTTTCCTTATTTGTAGATACTAGAATCAAATAAAAATACATTTGAAGATCTAAAATATTGTGCATAGGACTCTAAGTATAAAACAAAACTCAATAAAAGGTTGATTATTTATAGGTTATTATATAATGGAACATTTCAGTTAGCTTAGAGATATTGAAATTTAATTCCTCCACAGTGACTTTCCTATTGGCTATGAAACGCACATTTCTTCACCAGAATATTTTAGCGCGGTTGCTCCAAAGCCAGGATTTTATTCTTGGAGGGATCTGAAACACCATCTTCACCACCATCATAAATGCCACTCATATATCTCCACAACCTAATCTCTCCAGTAGACCCTTACTACTTCACCTGATTTCTGGAGATTATATGCATGAGTATCATCTGGAGCAGGTTAAATATTCAGAAGCTCAGAATCCATCCAATACCTACTAATTCAGAATCTATATTTCAATATGACCCAAATTTGGTCATATGTTTATCATTATAAAAGAAATCCTGCTTATATTTATTAAGAAGCTTGAATTACCACCAAATGTCTTTCAAAATAATAGGCAAGGATATAGAGAAGTAGGAACTCTGATATATTGTTGGTGAGTTGCAAATTGGTGCAATCACTCTGGATAACAGTGTGGAGGATCCTCAGAAGAATGAGAATGAACCTAGCATATGGCCCAATTCTACCACTACTAGGTATCTACCCCCCAAAATTGAAACCAGATTCCCATCGTAATACATGCATATCTATGTTTATAGCAGCAAAGTTTATAATTGACAAACTATGGAACCAGCCTAGGTAGTCAGAACAGATGAATGGATTACAAAACTATGGGTATACACACAATATAATTCTATTCAGCCATAAAGAAGATCAAAATTATATCATTTGTAGGAAAATAGATGGAAGTGGAGAATATTACACTAAGTGAGATTAGTCAGTCACAAATAGTGAAAGGTTAGATGTTTTCCCTCATATGTGGAAGCTAGAGAGAAGTTGAGAGACAGGAGGGACTCTAGACAAAGGGGGAGAAAACTTAATGGAGTGAGGGAGGGGGCCTAACTGAGAGAGGCAGTAGGGGAGGAAGACTTGAAGAGAGAAACTCTTCAGTGGACATGATGTACATACACAAATTTATCAATGTCAATCACAGTGCCATGGATGGGAAGTTGGGGAGGGAGGAGTGGGTTGGGAACTGGAGGAGGGCTCAAGGTGTGCTATGTGCATGTATGCCTCCATCACCTTGACCTTCATCATGATGTATGATTATAATGCACCACTAAAAAAAAAATAGTATGTATGAATTCTAAAAGAGTCCTTATACCCTGGAAACTAATTTAGACATTACTAGCAAATCCAGATATGCAGGCATGAATCCAAATACAGGTGGTGCATTCTGAGACTAACATAAATATGAATTAAACTCCCAGTGAAGTGAATTGAGATACCAGACTGAGATCACTGCACAAAAATCCATTAAAAATGACCCAAACTATAGTTCTGCCTAGTGTTTATATACTATAATAGGTTCTCTTATTCTGTTAGGATTTTTTGTTTACTTTTGATGACAACAACAATAAAATTCTTATATGTGCCATGTGCTTGGCTCCTTTATGCCCAGTCTGGGGAAATTTGACTTTTTAAACTCATGCATTCTCATCCCTGAACTGAGAACAATTGTAGTCCTTAACGCATTGTGCTTTGTTTACTAAGATTAAATAAGACTATAGATGTATATGTATATATATATGTATATATATATATATTTATGTATGTGTACATATATATGATACATTCTCAGCATATATTATATATCATTATTCTCACCATTGTTATATAAAATTAAAATAAAAATCTGGTCTTAGCATTTTGCTCCTTATAAAACTTCATAATCTTTTCCCTACAACTTTCTTCACCCCCAGTCCATTACACACAGCTCTCTATCATGCAAGAACCTCTATACTGTTGAATTCTAGTATCTCTCAAAAAAAGTCTCTTGCTACTTTATGATTATTCTTGATTCAGAGGAACATCTACATCAATATTTCTGGAATGTTATTACCATCCCTTCAATCCCCACAAGCAGCAATCATGCCTTTCAAACTCAAGCGAAATACCATCATTTACAAACATCCCTATAGCTCACTGTGCACCCAATTTAGAAGAGATACCAATAGGGTTCTCATATGCCCTTGTCTTATATTTGCACTTATATATTCTCTTGTAATTGTTTTTTGCCAGCAAATAGAGCTTCCTAAAGTCTGAAAGATTGTTTTGTTCTTTGTCATTTCTCTTTATCTTCACTTTTCAGTTGACTTAAATGCATATTTATTTGGTGTATTATGTGTTTCAGGCTCTCCTTCAGTTATTAATGTTTTCTAAAAGTATTTGTTGCAAAATCTTTATCATTATTTTTTTCAAAATACAGATAATAATTGTCAAACTTCTTTTCCTATGCTTATTACCTAATTAGATGTGTCCCAGATCTCTAGTTAATTGATGCATTCTCCTTCCAGCCCTAAGTACTGTACCATTACTCACTTTTGCATTCCTTTATGCATATCTGAATGTGCACAGATAAAGTAAATGAAAGACTGTACACATGATAAGCACAATGATTTTGTTGTTCTGTTCAGATGCAAGCAAATAAACAAAAAAAAAACATAAGAAAATATCAGGTCTTACATACTCAGCACATTGAACAAAACTATATTTTGGGCCATTTTAATGGCTTTCGTGAATGAAAGGATATTATCAGTTTACTATTTTCACTCTAGCTTGTATATATATGAGAAAAAAGTACCTCTCTTGACTTTCTGAGACTGGATGATTTCACTTTGCATAATGTAATCTAGTTCCAGCCATTTTCCTGCAATTGATATAATTTTATTCTCCTTCATGTCTTAGTAAAATGCCATTGTGTGTTAATACTATATTTTCTTTATCCATTCATCTATTGACTAACACTTAGGTTGTTTCCATATTTTGGCTATTTTGAATGGTGTTAGCAATAGATTTAATCTATTTTTATAGTTTTATTGTTGCATTATATAGTCTCACATCATAATGTAGTTCAGAGCGATGGTGACATAAATGCACACACTTGGTGAGTTTTCCCTCAGCTCCCTCCCCACTCCTCCCTGTCCTCATATAAGATACTGAGATTGGCATTGGTATTCTCATATATGTACATCAATGGAAATGTTTCCTTCATTAACTCTTCTCCACCTCTCCAAGACTAGCTCTCTCACTCCAGTGAAGTTTCTCCTCCATTATCTAAAGTCTCTCATATCCAAATTACTACCTAGCTTTTGCAAATGAGAAAGAACAACACAATCCTTTACTTTCTGTAACTGGCTAATCTCATTTAACATAATGTTCTTCAGGTCCATTCAATTTCCTGCAAATTACATAATTTTGTTCTTTTTGATTGCTGAGTAAAATTCCATTGTATGTATATTCCATAATTTTGTAATCCATTTATCTGTGTATGGATACCTGGGTTGGTTACATAATTTGGCTATTATGAATTGTGCTGCTACAAACATGGATATGTATGTGTTACTATAATATTCTGATTTCAATCCTTTTTGGACAGATACCCAAGAGCAGTATAGCAGAAACATATGGTGGATCCATCCCCAATTTTCTTAAGAATCTCCACACTGGTCTCCATAGCAGCTACACTAATTTTCAGTCCCACCAATAGTGTAAAAGAATTCTTATTTCCCCACAACTTTGCCAACATTTATTATTGTTTGATTTCTTGAGAATTGCCATTCTGACTGGAGTTAGATGGAATCTAAGTGTACTTTTAATTTGCATCTCCCTAATTACTAATGATATTGAACATCATTTCATATTGGCCATTTGCATTTCTTCTTTTGTGAAGTGTCTATTTAAATTACTCATTTCTTGATTGTGTTATTAGTCTTTTTAGGGTTAAATATTTTATGTAATATGTATATTATAGATATTAATCCTTTTTTAGAGGAATAGTTGGCAAAGATCTTCTCCCATTCTCTAGGTTCTTTCTTTAGACTCTTAATGATTTCCTTTGATGAGCAGAAACATTTTAGATTAATACCATCCCTTTTTTTTTTTTTTTTTGCGGTACTGGGGATTGAACTCAGGGGCATTCTACCTCCGAGCTATACCCCCAGCCCTATTTTTTATTCTTTATTTTGAAACAGAGTCTCACTAAGTTGCAGAGTGTCTCACTAGGTAGCTGAGGCTGGCCATGAACCCGGATCCTCAGGTCTCAGCCTCCCGAATGCTGGGATTACAAGCGTGCACCACCACTCTTGGCTAATACCATCCCATTTATTAATTCTTGTTTTAATTTCTTAATCTTTCAGGGTCTTATTGAGGAAGTTCCCATCTGTCAGAGTTTCTACCTGCCTATATGTTGGAGTGTTGGACCTAATGCCCACCTCAAGTCATTTCAAAGTCTTTTGTCTAATTTCCAAGTCTTTGATCCATCTTGAGTTGAATCTTGTGCAGGTTGTAAGGTAGGGATTTACAAATGAATAACCAGTTTTCTCGACATCATTTTTTGAAAACTTTGTCTTTTCTCTAATGTGTGTAGGTATGTTTTGAGAAATTTGTCAAAAATCAATTGGCTACAGGTGTGTTGATTTGTTTCTATATCTTCTATTTTGTTCCATTGGTCTATGTGTCTGTTTTTATGACAATACCATGCTGTTTTTATGATTATCCACATGATTGGAGTATAGATAAAAATTTTTTCTTTTTAAATTTATTTTGTGTTTATTTTAAATTAAAGACTTATTTGAAATATCTGTTTATTCTATATTGTCAGTTTACACATAAACATATACACATTGCCATCAAACTCTGAGCACAAGGGTGAGCATGATGTCCCTGGAGTTTAGTGCAGTCTCATCTCAGTGTGGTCTTTTGTGGGTAATTTCTCATGAAAATTGATCTAAATATTTGTTCAGTGTCAAATGTAGTTGCTAGAGTTAAATCTTCCAGCATTTTGAAAGAACAGGAAGACTGAAGCAATTAAGATTTCAACATTTGTAACTTACACCCCCGCCCAAATACAACACCCCTTTAATAAAACCTACATAGTTAGTTATTCTATGAATATTCCAGATTCAAAACAATATTTTTTTCATTCCAAGTAGTACTGAGTAGGCTAGTGGAGACAGACATATAAATACTTCTCAAACTATTTTCTACTCATTTCTCTGTTTTTTAATGTCATTCCTTCACTCTCAGCTGAGGCTGTGGTATGTTGTATTTCTTACTGAAACTACAACTCACAATACCAGATTTGTTACTCTTAACAGTCATAAATCATAGGTCCTCTTATATTTTAAATATATATTATATATATTTAAATATATATATACATATATATATATACATATATATATATCCACAGTTATACTGCTTAATTTTACTTTTTACTATAGAGAATCCATAAATATAAAAAGTTTTCAGAAAAAATAAATATATAAAAAGTAACACATTTTTAAAGTTATGATAGCCGGGCGTGGTGGCGCATGCTTGTAATCTCAGCATTTGGGAGGCTGAGACTGGAGGATCCGGGTTCGCGGACAGCCTCAGCTACCTAGTGAGGCACTCCGCAACTTAGTGAGACCCTGTTTCAAAATAAAGAATAAAAAATAGGGCTGGAGATGTAGCTCGGAGGTAGAATGCCCCTGAGTTCAATCCCCAGTATCACAAAAAAAAAAAAAAAAAAAAATAAAGTTATGATAATAAATAGTAGCAGTTTAGAGATATGGTAATTGCCTTGTGAACTAATTTAGTTAGAACCACCAAGGACACTAAGACAAAAAGCACATGAATAATTGTCACTAATCTGTGAAAACAACACTTATGTTAATACCAATGTCTCTTCTGTCCTTGATGTTGATAGCTGTGAGAGTGCATTGTAGGCATTTTTAATCAAAGTATAAGTATGCTAACCAATAGGCAAAATTACAAAATTTGTCTTAATTACAGGACATTTGTCCTCTATGTAGTTTCTATTTCATGAAGCAAGTGATAAAATTGTGCAGAGGAGAAATTTTTAGGAAATACATAAAACTTTTAAACTGAGTTTCAAGGGACACAGAATGCTGATTAAACAGAAGAAACCAAAATAATCATTAGAAGTGGCAGAAAATGTTCTCATATAAGAAATAGTTGTAACATTTTGTGAAGGGATAGATAAATAGGGAATGAAATTAAATGAGATTGCAGATCTCTCTATGTGTTTCAGAGAGATAGGCATTTTAAACTGGATCATGAAATGGATTGTGAGATAAAAGGAAATATGAGATAAATGAGAAGGCAAGCATGAGATTTAGGGTAATATGAAATCTTATAAGAAAAGCTCCTCCACAATTTAGAAAATGGAAGTTCAGGTCTGTTCAGGTTACTTCAGAGCAAACGAAAATGTGAATTTAAAAGGAGTCAGAGCTAAGGAAAAAAGGCATACATTTAACAGTACTGGAAAAAAGTGGCTATGGGCATATTTACAGATGTAAAATGAGTAGAGTGAAAATGATCAGGGGAAGTTGACGGGTTATCAAAGAGATGTAAATAAGGTTAGAAACCTGAGCTTGCAAATGTTTCAGGTCAAGAAGAAATTCTGATTTTGAAATACTTAAACAGTGTATAAAATTATTTTAATGAGGTCTTTTGGCCACCCTAAAATTTATTGGCAACGTGGAATCAATTGTATATGATTTATTTTAAATAATTTTAGGTATGTCAGCAAAATAAATTTACTAGAGAAATTAAAACTGTCAGAGCTGCTGTTATAAAACTACCAACAAAGCAGTAACACCTTTCTAGCCTCCAGTGTCAGAAAGAAATTTGAAGACATAGTTGCCAGAAAACTGACTTAAGTTGTTGTGAATAAACATTAGTTCATATGAGCAGTTTGAAAGAAGTTGAATTAGATTATGTAAAACTCTACATAGACATTAACAATGAAATGGATGTTTTCATTATCAGAATTCTTGTCTATGAAGTATGAAGAATGACACTCACGGACAACAGAAAGGTGAGTAGAGAGTTTATTGTAAAGAGAACAGGGAAGGGAAAAAGAGGTAGGACATCCTGCAGGCAATGGGCACCCTGGAGCAATGGGGACCCTGGTGTCCAGCAGCTGGCTTCTGGACACTTTTTGGGAGTAGCTCAAGCCACACATCATCAATTGCAAACTGCTTCCTCCCAAAGTCCACAGGCTCTGCCAGAAGAGCCGTATAGGTCACCTCTACGTCAGCCCTAGGGGTCTTAGTTGGCCTTGATGTCCAGTGGATCCTCAATTACACATCACCTTCTGTCAAAGCCAACAGGACTTGAGAGGAAAGCTCCCCCAAAGGGAGGGGATCTCAAGTGCAAAATACTGACTAGAGTGACTTGTTGAGGGGTTTATATAATTCTGAGTCTCCTTTTCCATTTGGAGTCTCAGAGGCAGTTTCCTGGGATTTGCCTAGTGTATTTGCCTAGTGTCCTTCTTGAGTCTCCTTCTCTTGGTTGCAGCTCCAGACAATGTTTCCTGGAATCTCAGGAAAATTTCCTTGGATTGTTTATCAGCAGGAACCACTCGAGTTTTTTGAAGTTCTGATCACTTTCAGGAGGCTTTTGATCTCATTATCATTTTTCAGGAGTTTTGGAAGTTAGTTAGCATTGGTTGCCTATCAGGAAATGAAGTTTTTCTACCTTGCCCTCTGGCCCTATCTTCTGCCTACTTCTTTTTCCCCTCCTCGAAAAAGTATCATTAGGGATCTGTATCCTCCTTTTTTGACTCTCTCACCTCTTAGGCTTTCTCCCTTTTTACTAAACATTTACCTTCTGAGGGATTATCTCCATATGGTGGGACACTATATGGTCTATGAACAAATAATGCTAAAAAAAAGTGACAGACACTATTATGTGAATTATTAATTAAGGAGAAATAACTCGCTGTCCTATTTTCTTCAGATAACTAAGTTCTCTATTACTTTTGTCACTGAAGAGTGATAGAAACCATTGATAGGAAATATATCCGCTAAAAGCTCCACAAAAACATTCAGCTGATACTTAGTGAATACCAGCAGTGGGCCAGATTCTTTGCTCTAGGTACATCAGCAGAAAGGAAGGAAATAATCCTATTCTTATAGAGCTTGTATCCTGGTTAAGAGGATAATAATATAAACAATAAACACAAAAATAAGTCTATTGTATAATCTTTCAGAGGTGATACTTTAAAAAAAAATAAGTAGAGAGGAATAAAAAAAATTGGAAGGCTAGGACTTGGAATATAGGGGAATTTTTATTTTATTATGATTATGACTGATTACAATTATTCTATAGGACTGGGGATTGAACCCAGAGACATTCTTTATCTAAGCCACACCGTAAACCTCTTTTTCTTTTTTTATTTATTTATGTATGTATTTATTTACTTATTTATTTATTTATTTTGAAACAGGGTCACATTAAGTTGCAGAGAGTTTCACCTTAAATTGCTGAAGATGGTTGCAAATCTGTGATCCTCCTGTCTCATCCTCCCAAGTACTAGGATTACAGGCATATATCACCACATAAAATTCACATAAAATATGGAGACTGAAGGTTTTGAGAGGAATAATGGCATAATCTACTTATATTTTGAAAGGATCACATACTACTCTGTTGATTGTAAATTGTGAATGAGTGCAGGGAGATCAGTTCAAAAGACATTGAGTAATTCAGGGGAAAACTCATAGCATCTTGGACATAGATACCTACAGAGCTTTCTGGTTCTTGAAGAGATGGTGAGCAGACAAACATATGTCTACCAACATTTTTGGATTGCAACTTCTATTTATTTTGAATGTTATTTAATAGTAAGAGTAGAACACTATTGATATCTATTGGTAGGCTACATTTTCTCTTTGTGTGTTCATGACTGGGTTGTTGTTCTATTATACACCAGCTAGGTAAGTTTTTTATACTAACATCATTATAACATCTCTCTAGAGTATCTCTTATGAGGTTATCCTCTAAAGCGAACATATAAGGTGTTTTCCAGAAATGCTGTAACAGAAACCACAAATGGGAAGAAACTTTTATACAAAAGAAATTTGTTGTCTCAGAGATCAGAAGTCTAGAAGTATGAAATTAAGGGATCAGCAGGGTCATATTCCCTCTGAAGGTTCTAGAGAAGATTATTCATGCTTCTTCCAGCTTTTTCTGGTTCTCTGTATTTCCTAGTTCGAGGCAACAAGTTCATTCTATGCTCCATTGCCACATGGCCTTCTTCTCATAAAAATATCTGTCATTGCCTTTAGGGTCCACTCCAATTCCAGGATGTTATTATGAGATTCTTAACTAATTTCTGCCTGAACTCTATTTCTAATAAGGCAAGTTTTTGAGGTTTCATGTGGACATAAATTATTAGGAAACACTGTTAAATTCACTCCACTAAGATAGCCAAAGAACTAATATAGAAATTATCTCTATGAAAGGATTATGGTTCAGTTACTTCCATGACAATTACCCAAAGTGGCAGCTTGGTGAGGCAACCAGGGAATTTTCACTTTGAGTAATAAATTAAATATATTAAATTTGATGAGCTAATAAAAAATTAAAAAGCATACAAGTATTAGTTTGTTGTCAGTCTTTCTTAATTTTTTTATTTGGTTCAGGAGTACATTATTTGTTAAAAATCGTTATTGAGTTGTGTATAAAAGTGCAGATGTAAATTTTATTTCTCTGTAAAAGAACATCATTAAGCAGATTCTATATTTACCTGAATGACATAATCACAACTTTAATTATAATTTTTTTTACTATGAGAAGAAGAAATGTACTTTTCTAAAATAAAATTGTTTCTAAGATATTTTGGAACTGACTGAGAATTCAGGATTCTTTAGCTTTTTAGGCTGTGTTAGTTACATTAACAAATAATGTAACAACTTAGCAGTTTTCTAGAAATGAAATTATGAATAGTAATATGCAAGTAATATCCATTTCTCTTGTAAAATATATTTTGAATTAGAAATAATGAAACTCAAAAACCAGATTCTCTGTAATTGATTGTATATCATTATAAGTGTCATAATACAAACTTTCAGACTTCTTATCTAAATTTTCATTCGATTATGGTAATAATCATTACCATGAGATCTACCCACTTAAGAAAATTTAAAATGAGCATAAATCTGATGAATACAAGAGCCTTAGAGTTAGTTTTGGGATCACTCATGAAGGAATTTTGCCATGACTTGTTGAGTCAGTGTATTTGTGGAGGAAGAAAATCCAGGTCCCCTTACCAATTCCTTATGCTATCACTCCCATTTTGGAACTACTTATGTCTAGAAATTATTAAATGCATTCTATGATATTTAAACAATAAATGAAGACATGACTCTGAAATGCTATTCACATTGGTTATTTTTTTTTTTTTACAATTTATCATATCATGAAAATATTAGTAAAACCAAATGGTAACTTTTCATGTATAAATATGGACATTTTAACTACAATATGTAATGGTTGTAATATCCTTTAGATATTACAATATATAATCCAAATATCTCTTAGATGTTATGCCATGGTCTGAATATCTGTGTTTCCAAAAATTTATATGTTGAAACTTAATCCTCTGTGCAGTGGTGTTAGGAAATGGGAATATAGGGAGATAATGGGATTAGTGCTCTTACAAAAGAGGT
The DNA here is from genome assembly GCA_004027655.1 of Graphiurus murinus. NCBI lineage: Eukaryota > Metazoa > Chordata > Mammalia > Rodentia > Gliridae > Graphiurus > Graphiurus murinus. The sequence continues at coordinate 298 of PVLC010035669.1, read as the reverse complement.
CACAGAGAGCTTGTTTTTCCCTTTTGCCATGCGAGGGTACAGAAACAAGGCACCATATTCAAAGTAGAAATGAACCATCATCAGATACTCCATCTGTTGACACACTGATCTTGGACTTCCAGCCTCCATAATTTGAGCAGTATATTTCTGTTATCATTGCCTATTTTAAGATATTTTGCTATATCCATCTGAAAAGATTGAGGCATATTTCTATTTTTTCAGCAACAATTAGTGTATAATAATAACAAGAAGAATACTAGTAAAGGCTTAATATTGTAACAGGTTCATGGAAAATAAT
>PVLC010035668.1:0-16204 GCA_004027655.1 Graphiurus murinus | reverse complement strand
CTCTTAAAAAATCTTTTTAATGTGGAAGCAAAGTCCAAATTTCCAGAATAAAATGATGTAAAGCGAGAAATGTCACACGTCCCTTATTTAGCAGGCTGAGACTTGCTCTAAGCCTTAACTGGTTAAGGTAATGCCGCACCTGCACACATAAATGGGAGGGCCCCAACCCTGTGATTTTATGTGGATGAGGCCATGTGTGTGTTCTTCCACAGAATGAAAATGAGGCACACCGGTTGCCAGAACGCTTGGTGCAACATCCACAACCACAAGACACTAGCTCCGATCCTGAAGATCCTGATGTTCCTGATGCACCTAATTCCGATGACAGTAGCTGAAGTTTATTGGGCTTATGTTCCTGATCCACCATTGCTTCACCCCAAGATGTGGAAAGAAAAGCAGATTGTGGTGACGGTAAACAACTCTTGACACCTTAGCCTTCCAGCTATAGATGCTTCTCAGATCCCGGAAGCTATCTCAATTGGTTACACTGGGATAGGTGTGGGCACACCTATGCTTTTCAAAATATATAACTGTTCCTGGATGCTTAACTTTGACATCACAAGTTCTCCAAAAGACTGGACCTTTAAATTGTAATATACAAGGAATAGTTATGTGGGGACTAAAAGAAGATGAGGTGGAAAAATCTAATCTCCCCTCATTCTCAGGTATCTTGTGAAGAGGACTTAAAGTGTTACAATAGCAGTCCCTGGAGAAGATGCATCTCTTCTATAGGCTAGAGAAGCAACACGACAGGAATGGATAAGTATGTTTTGGACTGGTTTGTAGGCCACGCTTTTTAATCAATACTTAGAGCAGTGGGCTGTCTCAGCAGAAAGCAATCAAACTAAACATAGAGCTTTATCTGAAATGAAATTAGGTTTTACTGCAGGAATGTGGTGGTCATATTCACGTAAACCTCAGACCCATATATGGAAAATAGCAGCTGCTATGGGAGAAGTAGTTCCTTATAAAAATGATGTTAACCTTAAGCCTGAAGTGGTGATTGCTTGTGTTAATTTACCATATCTTTTGCTTATAGGAGAAGTAGATATTGATTTTAATGGTGAAAGTTTTCATTTTTCTTGTTTAAATTGCATGCTTACTCCCTATGTAATCAGAGTTCCTATTAGTACACAAGTTATAATAGTTAAACAGCCATCTTTTGTGTTATTACCTGTTAATTTGACTGAACCTTGGTATAGTGACAAAGGATTACAGGTTCTTCAGAAAATTAATCAGGCATTAATTCATCCTCGTAGATTTGTTGGACTTATAATTGCTGGAATTGCTAGTTTGATAGCTCTTCTAGCCACTGCCACTATGACTCCAATTGCTTTATCTCAAGGAGTACAAACTGCTCATTTTGTTAATCAAATGTCTAGAAAAGTTACCCGTACCTTAGGCACGCAAGAGCAGTTGGATATTAAATAGACCGTAGACTCAATGCTTTGTATGATAGGGTAGAATATTTGGGTGATGAAATTAAGGACATAAGGGCCAATATTCAGGAATTAAGAGTTAGAGCAGGACTACAAAGTCATGCTACACTTGATTGGATTATGTCACTCCAAAAACCTATAATCAAAGCAGTCATAATTGGGGTAGATTTAAGTCCTATTTACAAGTCATCTGGCATCATGAAAATATATCTTTAGATTTGTTAAAGTTACACCAGGAGATTTTTGATGTACGGTAATGCAGAGCCCGTTTCATTAATTTGACAGAAACAACTAAGACATTTGTAGATCGGCTTCAATCCTTGGTGCCTACTTGGCCCTCTTTTACCTCCTTGCTGGGAGGAGTTATTGCATTAGCAGCAATAGTCATTCTAGGCTTTTGCATTCTACCACTCATTGTATCCCTTGTGATCAATGCCTTTGTTAGTATATGAGCAGATCTACATGGGATAAAATAGCAAGCACTGCCTCAAACAGGGCCTGGTAGTCAATGACAGGTTCGATTTTCTTAGGGTAATATCAACCTAAGACAGGGCTCGTTGAATGACTCATCGAGACTCCATGACGGGTAAGATTTTGTACCTGGTAGGAAATGGCCTAAGACAAGCACAGTCCTTCATGCATTTTAAAATAAAAATGGGGGAGTTGTGGTAGTCCAGCTGGGCCCTTTCCCCCTGGCAGTTGCTATCTACATATATGAGTAATCATACTCTTGATTCTTCTGCTCTGACTACTTTGAAGACTCAAAGTCTGGAGAACGCTCCTAGGATGCATAGATGAAAGACCCTCTCACCTCTTTGGAAGTAAATATATGACTCTAAAGGTTTATGATTTTATGACTCGAGAAAGTTTGCTTGACTAGGTTATCTTAGGAATGTGGGCTACACATGGAAAATGAAGAAGTGGTGCTAATTGCGCTCTGACAATGATTGATATGCTGTAAATGTATGTAACCCTGTTGTACTCAAGAAATGTATAAAAAAATCTGTGCTGAATAAACTCAAGGCTGCAGTGTTCACTGACAGCCCTCTCGAATACTTTGGCTCTACTTTTTCTTTCTTTCCTTTATCAATCCTCACCGTTCTCTCTCAAAACGCTTCAAGATTGTTGAGCTGGCGTTGACATTTGCTAGTATTTTGTTTAGCAGTTTTGCACCAAAGTTAATCAATGATATAGGCCTATAGTTTTCTTTTCTTGAGCTGTCTTTATCTGGCTTTCGTAAAGGATGAACTTTCTGACTCCCTTCCCTTGCCTTTCCACCTCCCAACTTGAGATGATATAAGAAGGCTCTGGGTAGTGAAAATCTTTTGAATTTGGTCTTCAGAATTACAAGAAATAAATTTCTGTTCTTTAAGAAGTGTCCATGTATTCTGTTACAGCAGCACAAAACAGACCAAGGTGACTGGTAAGAGTAAGAGCTATTTATTGACATTTTCTCCCTAATGTTCATTTCTCATTCTCTTCACATTTTATGCCCACTTTTCCTTATGGTAAATTTCCTTCCATCTTTCTTTCTTTCTTTTTCCTTTCCTTCCTTGCTTCCTTTTATTTCTATCTTTTCATGAATTTTACCTCTGGGGAACCAGATAATTGTAGACTAGTGATGGAGTTAAGTTGAACTTATTCCATCTTATTAAATATACTATTAGTAGAAGGGAGTATATTGTCATGCATCAGGTGTCAACATGAAGGATCATGTAACTTATTTTAAAACTGTGCACCCAGATTTTTATTACATTTTGATGAAACATTATTTGAGTGGCACAGGACCTACAGATACTATGGAATAGCACAGTATTCAAGAAAGAATGTATTTGTTAAGTGTTCTTGAACATGAAGCTAAAATGGGTAAATTCTGGGAATAAAGTCAGAGACAGACATCTCAATCCACCTGTTCTAGATCTCTGTGCGGAAGGTCACTGTGCTCCCTGCCATCTTCTTCTCGTAGTCCCTGTCAAATTCTTCATTTTGAGCCACAGTAAAATGGTTCTTCCAGTCCCCAGTCATCCCTGAAACAAGGCAAAATCTCAGTGACTGCTGTAGAAGTGCAGGGAGAAGTGAGTGTGCACCCTAAGTAGTGCACGAGATAGGAAGAAACAGGACAATTGTTACTGGCAAGAAGCAACAACAGGCATGAGACATCAGTGGGAAACCTAAGCAGACCATAAGGACCAGAGTCTCCTTTGGCATCTGAGGATATAAATCTCATCTACCTTTTCTCATAAAAGGAGAGATGGAGTGGTCCAGGACACAGGTAGGGAAAGTGGTAAAGTTAACCATTGGATTTTCCTTCATCTCATCAAAGGAGGTGTGATAGATGATTTTATTCAGAACTTCCTCTGTAATTTCTTTCTCCAGAAACTTCAATATCTTCTTAATTTCCCTCTTTGGGTCCTGTATGTGGAACAGTCACACAAAACACATAATTTTGAATGTTTCATTAGAAATGATGTTCTGTTTAGACAAATAGTATTGGGAAGGGATGTGTTAAGGGATCAGTTTATACATATTCAACAAATAATATCTCAAGTGATACCACTGGAAGGTATACTGTCCCAGATGCTGTGACAAGACACAGATCAGGACTGTTTCTGCCATCCAGGATATTGCCTTGCAGGAGAGGAATCAAGTATAAAGTGGCCACCTGCAATTCCTGGCTAAAAAAGTCCATGCTTCCTTCATCAGGAAGACCAGGAGATCTGGTAAGGAGGAGCAATGGCATCACCTGGGGTGATTAGGAAAAGTAGTAGGAGGGAGGGATGATATTTGGTTAGTATGACTAACTCTAGTACCTGGGCTACAAAAGATGGAAAAAAGTGTTCTGTGAGTTTGACATAAGGCCAATAAGAGGATGAATAAAAGGATCCCAAGTTGACCCAGAAATGTGAACCCTTGTTCCTAGATTCTTTCTGATAAAGGAGATGCAAAAAGAGAAAGAGTTGTAGCTGTTGATTAAATCTCAGTAGATTTTTATCTTATTGGCATAGGAGATAGTTTTGTAATATGAATCCACAGAGGCATGAGAGTGAATATGTAATGCCATCCATGCACAACAAAATGAAGAAACCAGTTTATTGTTCCAACATGTGATAGAAATCCTGCCAATGTTTATATGGAGTAAACTTCAGTTAGTCATGGAGATTGGAGTATGGAAGAGAGAAACAAAAGTTGGGTTTCTTGAACACAACTATGTGTACTTTGCAAGTCTCATTGTGCAATAATTTTTCGAATGACCTGGTGAGATAGACATGATACCATTTTGTAGGTAAAGAAACAAGATTCATGTGCATCAGGACCCAACAAGTTGATTTGACTATAAAGCACACACTATTTTCTAAGAAGAATTTTCTGGAAACTGTGAGCTGAAACAAAGAAAGCTGAGAAGACAAAAGAAGTGGTTTGAGCTTATTGGAGACAGCATCGTGGAGAGGTTCTTCTGTGGACAAGCCCAAGTGCCAGGGTGCTAGTTGGGATTGTCACATCGGCAGATGTGGGAGGATGTGACAGGGATCACACTGCTCCTCACCTCCTTCATGTCCTCATAGAAGAGGTAGAGAATGCGGTGCTGGTCCTTCACATCCCACCATCCCTTTACGTGGTCATACCAGGAGCCCCACAGCACTGGCGAGGAGAAAGATAAGATGGCAATGTCAACTGAAAATTTCTCATCTGAGCATGAAATAAAAGAGGATGTTTAATAGCTACAACCAAAATACAGAGATCCTGAAAAAAAATTGTATTTGCAGAAGACAGGATTTTTTTGAGTATTTAGGGAGATGATATAAAAATTATTCTGAATTCCCTGGTTATATTTGAAGTTTCTTCTCTATGAAAGATTGCCTTATGATCAGAGATGAAAAATCTTTGTTTCCTTTGCTTCACCACATGGAGTACAGAGCAATAAATATTTTTTCTAGCAGGCTCATTGTGAAAAGACTCTCACTTTGAAAAATCTACAATTATCCGGTCTTTGGCCCTTTGCTCTCTGGGGTGGTAAATGAGATGGCAACAGATATGCTGGGTGTCTTTTGTTGGCCCTACCGACTCACCTTCCATCCTCTTCTACCCTGCCCAATGCCCTGCAAGTTGACCCTCAGAGCCTGTGTCTGTGGCTCCTTTGCCCTCAGGCTTATAGGTGGAACAGGCAACGGGAGGCTTTTGGAGGCAAGGGGAGAGGGAGGAGGCTGTGTTTGTTTCCTTGATACCTTCCCTACTTGCTCACCATGGTTGACTTCTCCCCCCACCAAAGACCTCAACTCCTGTCAAGGGGAATTCTCCTATCTTCAGAGGGGAGCTGTTTCTCCCAGATACTATACTAGTCCTTTTTTGTTTCCCTAAATCCTGCCTATATCTTTGTAAAGAGTCTGTTTGTTGAAACCTCTCAGAGGACCTAGGTTGAGTGTGCCATCTGCTTCCTTGAAGGAACTTGATGGATACAATCATTAAACAAAATACGTTCTTTTCTGATGTCAGTATATAAGTGAGTGAGGATATAGGAATCCAGTTTCCTTTCACTTACCTTGCCCATCTTTGAATGCCTCAATAAATTCTTCCCATGTACCAGGGTCAGGTATCGTTTTATTCATTCGTGAGAAATGGTAATAGGAAACCAGACTATCCTTGGCATTTCTGGCCACATAGATAATCTGAAATCAGCAAGCAAATGGAGTGAGATACAAAGATAAAACAAGACGGACAGAAAAATTATGAGAGGCCCATGTTCTTAGAAAGCCTTTTTTAGACCTAGGATTGTCCCATTGGAGTACTGGAATGTGCATGTTCTTTCCATGATTAAAGTCTGGTTTATAACTATGTCTTAGAATTATTATTATGAGAGTGCCCTTTTTAATCCTAGAAGTGTCCTGGATTGCATGATAAATACTGTACTTACCCTAACTTGGAGAATATGGAGGATTTTCATGGTACTCTGATACTTTCAGCCTGCTCTAACAGAAAACTTTAGACTAGGTGCCTTATAGATTGAAACCTGTTCTAAGGTATAGAGTCTGGAGAAACTTAAGATAAAAGTATCAGCAAATTTGGCTTCTGTTGAGAGCCAACTTCCTCATAGATGGCTGTGTTTTATAAGGGTCCTAATCACATTCATAAGGGCTCCATCCTCATGACCTGATCACTTTTCCAAGCTCCTACCTCCTATGCCATTGCCTCGGGGTCGATATTTAAATCGGGAAGGGGGTTTGACACTTAGACCATAGGGTATGGTATTTGTCAGCAAGAGAATGGAAGGTCCTCCCTGGATTTTGCTAAGCAGGGAATCTAACTAGGTTATAAGACAGAAAGAGCTAGATCAGTGAGCTCTATAAGTTGGAGTCCAGCTTTACAGATGAATTATCATTCCTACTTTTCAGTCACTGATCAGATTGAAAGATCCCAGAGTCTGCTGATCTGTATTAGTTTCCAATTGCTACTGCAACAAGTTACTACAAATATAATGGCTTAAAACAATAGAGGTCTAATCTTTTATAAGACTGGATTTCACAAGCTATATTCAAGGAGTCAAGTATGTTGTGACTCCAGGGAAGAATTCATTTTCTTGTTTTTAACATCTGGAGGCCACTGCTTTCCTTGGTTCTTGTCACCTTCCTAGAGTTACTCTACTTCTTTCTTCAGTTGTCAGAACTATTTTCGCCTTTGATTGGCTTGTTTTCCTTTTATAAAGACACTTGTGATGATATCTAGTGTTCACATAATCCAGGATAATCACTCTGTCTTAAAATTCTTAATTTAGTCACAAGTAACATTTCAAGGTTCTGTTGATTAGGATGTAGATATCTTTGGGCAACCATTATTCAGCCTACCATACCATCATAAAATGAAAAGCTTTGAATTAGCACTCTAAATCATTGTCTACTCAAATAATCCACAAATCTACATGGATAATAGGAGGTGGTGTTATTAAGATTTTCGCATTATTTAGTAGATGTGGTTTTACAAAAAGAAGGTGATTGTATGATGACTTAAAAAGTCTTAGTATGTATTCTGACACTAAGTCTATAATATCTGGAAATAATCCTGGATTTTTGAGCAGCTAAAATGACATGTATGAAATTATCTATCTGTGGGAAGAAACCAAGCAGTTTTCACAAGTCGTAGGGACCTGGGCTTAATCTCAAGGAAACAAACCAATAATGAGATAGCATTTGATACATAGAAAATTAGGTGATTTGCAGGAAAATGAATGGAACTTGAGAATATTATGCTAAGCAATATTAGCCGGTCTCAGAAAGTGAGTAGTTGTATGATTTCTCTCATATGTGGAAAATTGGGAAACAAAAAAGACCTCAGATAAAGGAGCAGACACTTCAATGAGTGATGGTGGGGGAGAACAAGAGGGAAAAGGGGGAATAGAGACATAAAGAAGGTGACAGTTTAAATAATGCCATGTATACACATGACATCTCCAATGCCAATCTCAATGACAAATACAGGGAAGGGGGAGGAGGAGGAGGGTGGGGTCCAGAAGGAAATACACCAAGTACTGTGAGCATGTATATTCTTATCACTCTATACTTGAGAATGATGGATAATTACAATGCACCAATAAATCATAAAAAACTATTCAGTTTTATTGTAACTTGTAGAGAGGAGATGGCTAAGATATAGACTTGGTGCATTATGAAAATCCAGAAAAAAGAGAGAATCGGAAGCAATTATTTGCACTTTGCTTCTAGCACTGGACATAAGAGAGAGTATCCTGCTGAACAGACCTGGTTATTAGGATTTCCTTGTGACATTCATTCTAGGATATGAAACAGTAGTAGTTGTCTTAGCTACCGTACTCTTAACTTTAACTCACTGTTTTAGAAGCCTTTAGCAAAAGACCTATGATAACAACATGCATTTGATTCTGCCACATGGTATATATTTTCTTACAAATTTTAAGTTGATATTTGGTTTGTATTCTATATTTTGTTAATTTTAAGACGTGCTGATGAAGCAGATATACAAAGGAAACATTAGAATTAGATGATTGAATGAACACTGAATTTATAGGATCTGAATTAAAAAGTGTCTTTTCTTTTTTTTTTTTTTTTTTTTTTTTTTTTTTTTTTTTTTTTTTTTTTTGGTACCAGGTATTGAATTCTAGGACATTCTATCTTTGAGCTATACCCTCAGAACTTTTTATTTTATTTTGAAACAGGGTTTCACTAACTTGCTTGAGGGTCTTTCTAGGTTGAACTTGTGATTCTTCTGTATCAGTCTCCCAAGTACTGGAATTATAGGCATGCCCCTTCTTCTCAGAGGACCCAAATTAAGATACTAGCGACACTTTAAACTAAGATACCATGTCCAGCTTTCAAAAGCAAATTTTCAACAAAGGAAATAGAGGTATCATATTACACGGAGCTTTCTGTATAAGATATAGTCTCTCTCAGGTATGCCAAATGTCTACATACTGACAAATCACACTTTTCGTCTTGAAAGGAAGTAAATTAGGTTTTGGACTCCAAGTTGGGCATGACCCCATTTAGATCTCTCACTGTGGGGAAGGTAATTGACAGATGGCCTCAACTGCTGTACTCTGTGTGTGTGTGTGTGTGTGTGTGTGTGTGTGTGTGTGTGTGTGTGTTACTAGGGGTGAACCACCGAGGGGCATTCTATGAAATAGGGTCTCCCTAGGATGCTGAAAGTCTCACTAAGTTGCTGAGGCTGGTCTCAAACCTGCAATCCTCTTGTTTCAGCCTCCCATGTACTTGTATAAGCTTTTGCCATCATGCCCACCTCATCTGTACTCTGAACCCACTGCCATGTTCCTTGTAAAGCCAAATTCCAACTGGCTGCTTTTGGCTAGAGAATGAGCACAGCAGGGATACAAGGCAATCAGAGACTCTGTGATGATTGGTTTTGCCTGGAGGACTCACATCAGCTTGGCTGAGCCTGGCTCCAGGAGCACTCCAGTCCGGGTCCACAGCACTTCTTCCTTGTCTCTCCCACAGGTGTTAGGGCTGCATGATGGCCTCACGGCTCCATAGTCCTTTGTCTTGCTCCACCTTTTCCCATATGAGTTTTTCTCTAAGTAGATCTCTTTCCTATCTAACTCTTCCTTTGTCCCTACTTCTCAGAGAACCCAAACTAAGATACTAGTGACACTTAAAACTAAGATGCCAGCAACAATATTCTACAGGAAATGCTTGCTTATTTCATTGATGGCTCTCTTTAAATGTGGCTTGGTTGACAGACAAACAGAATAATTTTCCAGGAATCCTCCCCGTATGTGCCCAGAAACAACACTTAGAAGGAAAGGTGGATCCAGAATTGAGTGTGGGAAGGTGGTGTGAAGCCACCCTTTTCCTGCAGTTTTCTGGTTACTCTTCTTCCCATGTTGCTTATTACTACTTAGATAGAGACATTCTTTGGCTACGCTGTTTAATAGTTACCTTTGAGTTTTCTTTCCAGAAGGAAGGTGGTAGCATCTGAACAGGTAGATGAGTCTTCATAGTCCTGGGAAAAGGCATTTTGTTAGCCAGATCCAGACCTGGGAAATAAGGCCACACCATTCAGCCAAACATTTCTCATCAGATACATGGATCCAATGGTGTTATGTCAAACACTGGGAATCAGAGTGACCCAATAATTTTCTCTACAACTAAAAGAATGGTTGTATAAGACTACATTTCTCTCCTGATGAAAGCATCTTGTTCATTCTGGCAAAGGAAAACACTAATAAGGTACAGCAAACTGGGGAAGCAACAACATCCACTTCTCGATTGGAAATTAGTCTGTACTTATATGGACTGAGAAAGAGGCTTTGGGAGGTTTCAGTTTAATGAGAACAAGATTGGGTATTTGGTTCCTTGGATTTTTCTATTACTGCAATGGGAAGTAGAAGACAGGCAGATGGAAGAGATCTGATGTTCCTTTTAAGGGACGGAGGTTATCAGGGCAGCTCTAAGCACTGAAAGTTCTGTCTACAACTTCGGCCTTTCTTTTGGCTTTTATATTCATGACCAAGAATCACTGCAGTTCCAGTCATTCACCCTGAGCTCTCTTGCTGGGATACATTTTTTAGCAGAAAAGAAAATGAGCTTTATAATGATCAAGTATTTTTTTTATAAATTAGCAAATGTGAGAGCCTTGATAGGAAATCAGTCAGTCTGTGGCAGTGGAGACTAATAGAAGTAAAGTTCTTTGAAAATCAATAGAGAAGCAAAGCGAGGAAAGCTGGGATAAAACACAGACAAAACCATTCCTGAAAATAGAAAGTCCAACGCCAAGTGCTAAAACACTGAATACAGGCTGGACTAGCAAGCACTGCACCAAAACCCAAAGCAGAAATGGTAGCTTTGAAGAACATGACCTCGGAGAAATAATCAGATATATAAACAAGGGGCGTTATTCCTTGAGGAAATGGCAGAGAAGGGAAAGAAGGAAGCATGAGAGAGGAAATTAACGTCACATGGAAATGAGAGAAAAGCAAAGCTCACAAATTACTTCTCCTCCCTTCACCAATACTATCCATAAATAAAACCCCACAGAAAAGAGCAATGCTGATGGAAGAGTGTGCTTTCCAACTAGGACTAAGTCTGTGAACCTAATGTAAATAGAAAAAGAGCTGACTTTATGGATACCAACTACTATAAAAGTTAGAAAGAACATAAACTATTTAACCTCCCCAAATCAACTAAAAAGCCAAAAAATTATAACACAACATCTCAGACCATCTTTAATATTCTCGAACAACAATTGGGAATTAAGAAATAGTCTAAAGTAAGAAACACAATACTAAGAACAAAAATGTAAAAAAATAACAAAAACATGAAAAAAGGTTTTTATTGAACTCAAGGAAGAAATAGAAGAAAAAATAATACCAGAAATAAGGATTAAATTAATCTTAATTATTCTACCTATTTATGGGACACAGTTTGATCATTTAATATATGTATATAATATGTAATCATCAAGTCAAAATAATTAGCATTTCTACCTTCATAACACTAATCATTTATTCAGATGAACTTATTCCTTCTCTGTAATTGTATTTTTTGGGGGGTGGGGGGTACTGGGGATTGAACTCAGGGGCATTCTACCTCCGAGCTATACTCCCAGCCCTATTTTTTATTCTTTATTTTGAAACAGGGTCTCAGTAAGTTGCGGAGTGCCTCACTAGGTAGCTCAGGCTGGCTGCAAACCCGGATCCTCCGGTCTCAGCCTCCCAAATGCTGGGATTACAAGCCTGTCCACCATGCATGGCCTGTGTAATTGTATTTTGATATTTATTATTTGAACTTCTTCTAGCCCCTATACTAGTTCCTAGTGACTTTTATTCTACTGATTTTATAAAACCAACTTTTTGGCTTCCTTATAAGAACAGAAACATTCACTATTCATTTTTCTGTATTTGGCTTATTTTACTTAACACATGTCCTTCAGTTTTGTCCATGTTGCTTCACACCACAGAATTTCACTTGTTTATTTTAATGGCTGGACAATATTTCATTGTCTATATACCAAGAAATACGGTTCTTAATCAGTGAGTGCTATGGGTCATCAATCTTGCTGTGTTAGTCAGCTTTCCATCACTATAACAAGTAGCTGAGATAATCAACTTATGAAGACAAAAAGGTTCCTTTTAGCTCACAGTTTTGGAGGTTCCAGTCTATGATCATTTGGCCCTATTACTTTGGTCCTGTGCTAGAGAAAATTACTCACCTGTGGCCAGGAAGTAAAAGACACAGGTACAAAAGGGCTTGGGTCCCACTCCTTTGAGAGCACACTCCCAATGATCTAAGCACCTTCCGTTATGTCCTGCCTCCTGAAGGCTCTACCACCTGCACTTGTACCTCCTGGGAACAAGCTTTTGCTACATGCACACTGGGGAAACACTTAGGTTCCAAACTATAGTGCCTGCTTTCACTGAGTTATGCATTCATGGTCACACTCACATGCTCAAGCTGCAGTAAGAAAGGTGCTGTCAGATGCTGCCAAGTCACATATTTTAGAAAAGGAATTTGGGAGTCATCTTCCCCTAGTTGTTTGGACCTGTCCTGCCTTCAAATTCCTTCCCAGTTCCAGTTGGAGATATTTTCTAGAAGACTGATTGAAGAAGTGACTTTCCTTTCAGGTGAAAACTGACTCTACAGTGGTCATAACTTCCTGGTTACCAGTTGAGCCAGCTTACCCGAGATGACAGGTGGAGGTGAAATCATTTCTAGGAAAGGTTGCCGCTCATAGATGTTGGCTCGCTGGCACTTCTGCACATCCCCATCATTTTGGATCATGTCCACTATCTCCTGTGTCCAGGTTGTACCTAGAAGCAGCAGTTTTTCTCAACTTTATCCATTTGTGGCCCAATGTGATTTGACTTCCTTTCTTATTCATATATTTGATTAACTGCACATTGGTTGATATTGAGCAGAACCATCTCACCTGTTGCTTCCTCCGTGTGCTACTCAGAGAGAATGGGGCCCTTCTTACCAGCATTCATGGCCCCCTGTGCTCATTGTTGTGATCTGCGTATAATATATGCTTCCTTGAAACACCTTTTTATTTTTTTTATTTTTTTTTAATTTTTTTTAGGTACCGGGAATTGAATCTAGGAGCATTCTACCTCTGAGCTACACCCTCAGTCCTATTTTTTACTCTTTATTTGGAAACAGGCTCTCACTAAGTTGCAGTGGGCCTCACTAAATAGCTGAGACTGGCCCTGAACATGGATCCTCCAGTCTCAGCCTCTCAAATACTGGGATTAGAAGCTTGTGTCCCCATGCCCAGCTCTTGGCAACACCTTCTGTTCTCTTTATCCTTAGTACTTAGCATGGGGTATTGCATGTAATAGACACAGCTTGATGGAATAAATATTGAACCAAATGAATGTAGGAAGCTATAAAGATGAATTAGCCAATGTACCTGCTCTAACAAACATATGATCCTTTTTGAGGAGATTTGACAGAGACTACTTCTTGTCTTGCTACCATTCATTTTTCTCTTTCCAATGAAATGATCCTCTAATTTTAGAGGGACATACAGCTGCTTCTGTAGAAAGCTACTTTTTTTTCAGTCTTTCTTGCATCTACATATAACCAGATCACTAATTCTGGGAGTTGCCTTAAAAGAACAGCTCCCTCGCTACCCTTTTGCTGGGGTTTATACTGTGCATAAGATGACTGGAGCCCCAGAAGCCATATTGGACCATAAAAATAGAAAGCTACAATTGAAGATGATGGAGTAGAAAGTTAGTTGTATCGAATGTCACTGATGACCATTGTAGATACCATTTCAAATCCTGGACTATCAACATACAGACTACTTTTTATTTTATGTTATTTTGGGTTTCCTGATACTTGCAGTCAAACTGAATTCTGTTACAGAAGTGGGATATAAATGGACATATATGTAGGCAAAACTCGGGGTCATGGTAGAGTGCTGACTATCCATTTATTCTCTTCTTTACTAGTTCAGTTGTCTCTGGCTTGTAGACCTGGCGCTAAGTGATACCTGAGATACATGCACAGCTCCCTGTGTGAGGAAAGGACCATCAAGAAATGCAAAGTCCTAGGGGAGGTCAGAGGACGAAGACTGACTTACTGTTGAGAGGTCAACAAGGATCAACTGGGGAGAAATGTGGTGGGCTTGGAATGAAGATCCAAAGTAGAGATGGACATGCACCTCACTTAAGGAGGTATAGCAAGCCAGATTGGGAAACTTCAAGAGATAAGACAGCAGGTACACTCCATGTTGGGAAGCCTAAGTCAGGCCCACAGGAGGTTGAGATGTGGTGAAAGACATCAAGGAAGAGAGAGAGAGAAATGTGGTTGGGGGTGTTGGGTCATGGTTTGGAGGCCTTTGTGGCTGACTACATAATTTTCAAGGTGAGTGCACTGTAATATCTACTTTGAGGAGCAAGATAAGTTTAAGTTCAGATCTAGGCAAGAGAAGTGTTCAATGTAAACAGTAAAGACCAAGGGCCAAGGAGGAATCCCCTCCCTTAGTTTGCTAAGCAAGCTCTGGCCAGCAGATGCTGAGTGAGAACCAAGTGAGTCTAAGGAAGGAGTTTAATGAGGAAAGAAACAGGTTCCCAAGACATTTGATGAAATACAAATCTTTGTGTTTATGATTTTCTTGTTGAATCAAATGGCCACTGAGAGGCTTTTCCAAATAGGTTAGAACCTGATGTTCTTTATGTCACTATAACTGTAGAATGTGAGCAGATCATCAGTCATTTTATTGCAGGATTCCCTGGTGATGATGTTTTCTATTTTTAATTTAATTTTTTTTACCCTGTACAAACACATTGTCTTTCCTGACCCCTGTTTTCCCCACAAATCCTCTTCATTTTATACAATTCTGATAAATGTCTTTCCCACACTCAGTTCGGTTTTGGAGTTAGGTCTCTTAGCACTTTTTGCATTTGGTTGAAAGCACTCAGTTTCACATCCACTCCCCCTAGGAGGAACTTCCCAGGGACATGGGCTGCGCTTCATTCCAGGAGAACTCAGCAGAAAACTAGGAATGCCTGGGGTGGCAAGACTTACTGTAAGACCTTCCATGCTATTTCTCAGATTCTGTGCTCTTACATCATTTTGTAATTTATTCAGTCCTTTGGGGCTTTGCAAATCTGGCCACCTCTTTCTCTGCCAAGGACCTAAATAAGAGTGAGGGTCTTGAATGCTGGGACACTGGAGCTAAGGAGCAAATCTGCATTTTCTTTTTCTTTTTTTTTTTATACTGAGGGTTAAAACCAGGAGAATTCTATTCTAACTATACTTTCAGTCTATTTTATTTTTATTTTGCAACATGGTCTCACTAAGTTGCTAAAGGCCTTGCTAACTTGCTGAGGCTGACCTTGAACTCTCAATCCTCCTATTTCAGCTTCCCAAGTACTGGGATTACAGGTGTCTATCCCCACACCTGGCCCAAATCTGGTCTTCATGTTTTCCATAGACCATCCCTGGGGAACCCTTGCATTTTTTTAAATTTAAGAGGCCCACTTCTTGTGTCATTGTATTGCTAAAACTTCTAGTCACCTATGGCCATCTCTTTATACCTACCTGCCTTTGGGTAGGTTGCAATGAGGAGATCATCAGGCTTTGCCTGGAAATTCCAGATATGGTCCCACTTGTCACTTATCATCTTGGTCATGAGGACTCCGTTCACTTCCGTGGTTTCTAGTAGTAGGTATTTTTCTTCCAGGTGGAGATCTTTCATTTTCTCAGAGGTCATCTCAGTGCCTGGATTTGATAAGTGCTTAAAAGTAAGATATGTTTTTGTCATTTCTAATTTTTTTTTCTGAGAGGAGAGATAGACAGTGGGAGCTCAATGCTATGTTTAGTGTTCATTTAAGTGAGAGAAGTCAAAATGTTGGCATTTGGAGCATTTAAAATAGCATTGTTTCAGGCTGTCGAGATGATAAATAAATGCAACTTAGATGGAGATACATGCTTAGGGGGTGAGATAAACCTGGGAGATTTGCTATTGTGTGTTGGGTCTTCAGAGCTGGCTTGACTAAGGCCTGAGTGACAATCAGAGATGTGAGGAGTCCAGGGAACTTATTGGGGTGGGGGGCAATAAGTTTGTGTACTCTTGTCATGTTTGAGCACCACAAAGAACACAGCGTGGAATGAGTCCATAGGTTGATTGACATTGAAGCAGGCTGGTGATGGGTTGACTGCATGACACCTGATCTAAGTAGCTATAGTGCTTGGAGAAGTTGCTTAACTGAACTCCTGTTGAACTTTCCTATTGGACAGTGACCACCAACAGACTACAAAACAGACAGTCTGAGTGAG
>PVLC010035667.1:0-16197 GCA_004027655.1 Graphiurus murinus | reverse complement strand
GGGTATTCAAAGTCCAAGATGGGTGTAAAATTGAGAGGCCAGCAAAGCTACTGCACTTCTGGGGACTTTAGGGGAGAATCTGCTTCCTCGCCTTTGCTAGCTTCCACGGCTACTTCATTAGTCAACTCATGGTCCCTTCTTCCATCTTTGAAGCCAGTACTGTGATATCTTCAACTTTCTTTCTGACTGATTCTTTTCTTTCTCTTCCAATTATAAGGATCCTAATGATTACATAGAGTCCACCTGAATAATCCAAGATAATCTCCTTATCTAAAGGGTAGCTGATTAGCAACCTAATTCTATTTGCAACCTTAATTCCTCTTTGCATTGTAACTTAACATATTTACAGTTCTGGGGGACATCTTTGGGGTGATTATTTTGTCTGGCATTGGGTTTAATTTTTTATTATCCTCCCTATTATTGATGTTGAATATCTTTACATGTTTATTGACTATTTGGATTTTATGTCTGGAATATGTAATTTTTTTATTGAATTTTTCTTTTCATAAAAGATTTGCCAAACTTCATTTTATTTTCAGGTTTTAATCCTTTGTGAATTATATGTATTTCAAATAATATCTCCAAGCCTGTGGTTTGTCTTTTCCTTTTCTTTTGGAGTCCGTAATTTAGACGTGCAGTTGTTGCTATTGTTACTATCTGAATGTAGTCAAATTTATCACCTCCTGGCATATGGTTTTGGTAGTACAAGGAATTTCTTCCTTACTTTGAAGTTATCATCATTATTTTACACTGATATATAAATACAAATAGTTATTGTCTGTTCATTTCCTTTGTAGGAATATGTGGTTTTTTAATTAATTCTAATAGAGTTTTAGGTAAATTTTCCTGAATTTTCAAGGTAGATTATTGTATTATCTTCAGGTAAAGAAAATTTCTGGGTTTCTTTTTCTTTCTTTTTTTTTTTTTTTTTCAAGTATTTGCACATTTTCTTTCTTTACTATTCTGGCTAGAATTTCAAATATAACATTGTGTAAAATGAATAATAGAAGACATTTAAAATTGCTTCTTCAGTTTGAAGGAATTATTTCTAAAATTTTATCATTTACTCTGTAAGTTTTTGTTAGAGATCTTTTACAAAGTTAGACTATGTCCACCAATTCTATTTTTGTAAAAATTTTATCATAATTATGCATTGAATTTTATTAAACAATTTCCCTATCCATTGATCAACAAGTTTTACTCTTGTGAAATAATGTTTACGGTGAATGTAGATTAATTTTTCAATGCATCAGAATAATTAAATTTAAGTTTATATCTGTATATATAGTATTGAATAACATCTTAAGTCATCAGAAACATTGAAACATATGCTAAAGAGCACCAATATTTAAAAATTGTCTTTCTCTCTCTTTCTCCAGATTTGAATCTCAGATCATCTTTACTAACTGCCTCTTGTAGCTAATTACAAACCAGTTTATTCCATGTCATTCCTTGAAGACTTCTGTTTCCTAACTCACTGTTGCTCTCTTCAACTAACTCTTGGAGCTAGTAATCACATATGTAATGTTGTTTATATCCAGTACTGTTAATTCCATGACTTCCTCTCTTTACACGAAGAAAAAATCTCTTTTCCTTGGTAATGTGACACCTGATTTTGTCATTAACAAAAGCTGAAGCCTCATCCTATTCTCCAACTTCTGTTATTCCAACTCTCTCCTTTTTGTACTCTCACTTCTACATTTTTTTAACCCAAACAAATACATGATCAGTTGAGCTCCTAATCTTTTTATTGTTCTTCTCATTCTCAAGTCTTCCTTGAATTCCTTCCAGTATTACCATTCCCTCGAGCACATCCTCAAGTCTCTATTGCACTTTGTTTCTTTTACTTCCTGACTTTTGCTCCAACCATAAAGAATTCAACACTTTATACTTGTGCCTAGAATATAAACTTTTCAGGACACACACACACACACACACACACACACACACACACACACACACACCATGGACACGCTTAATCTCGCTCGTAGGCTAGTCTTATATTAAATTCATAATCAATAATGCTGAGTGAACCTTTAATACCGGGCAGTCTACAAACCTACTACATTTCTACTATCCATTCTTCCATTTGATAAATGACTATTTCACATCATGTCATATTTTCTCAAATTTCTTGTAGTTTCATTGCCATTCTTGATCTTCAACTGATGACTTAGTTCTTTATTTATTTTTCTGGAAAAAAAAAAAAAAGAAGCTACAAATGTTCCCACTCTCACATGAACCTAATCAGAGGCACCTGATTCATATCCCCTGTCTTCTCTAAACAAAAAAGTTCTGGCTCACCAGTATATCTTATCACTTTTCAAATAATCAAAACTTCATTCTAACAATTCCCTACTCTATGCCTAATCATTACATTTTCTTTTTACTAAGTTTTCTCCATCAGCATAAAATATAACCTTTCTTTTATTATTAAACTATGAGACCCTAACTTCTCTGCCAAGTACTTCTCCATAATTTTCCATCCCTCTACAGCAAACCTTTTGAAAAATTGTCTATAAATACTGTTCTTGCTTTGGAATAATCAGGTTTTATTCCACTAAAATGTGTTCATTTCAAAGTCTCCAATAAACCTCATATTGCTAAATCCAATATGTCTCATCTTACTTGGTCTACTACAGATGATACCTTAAGAAGTGTCTTAGCTCCTACTTGAAACCTAGACATCAAGATGGCAAGAATGTTTGTTTATTTGTTTGTTTGTTTTTCACAAATGTGTCTCTAATACCAAAGAAAAATTTCTGGCACATAGTAATCAATAAATACTTGTGGAATGAGTCCTTTCCATCCTGATGAGTCTTTAGCCAACATTTACTTCCACTTTTTGAGTGGCTGCCTGTAGTCTTCTGACTTTAATAATTTCCCTTTTTCCTGCTTTTATTTACTGTGAATGGGGTAAAAAAAAAAAAAGATAATGATGTTAAAATCTTGCTAAAGAAGACACACATATACACTAAGTTAATGGCTAAAGGATTCAACACTGACTAAAATGTATGAGCCTGAACTAATTTCATGTTTATTTTTGGCTAACTAGAAACTTTTTTTCTTTTTTCTTTTGGTTTCTTAATATTTTTTCATTGTAATATGAACACTTAAGGGAGCGCTAATGACTTAAACAATTTCTAAGTATACAATGCATTATTGTTAACTCTTGGTACAGGGTTGTCCAGCAGATCTCTAGAGGTTATTAATTGTTTGACTGAAATTTCATGCCCACTGAATAGCAAATCCTCATTTTCCTTCTTTCAACCCCTGGAAATTACCATTTTATTCTAACTTGATGAATTTGACCATTTTATAAAACTCATATAAGTGGAATCATACAGTATTTGTCTTTCTGTGAGTGGTTTATTTTATTTAGCATAATGTTCATTCATGATGTTTTATATTACAGAAAGTGTGTGTGTGTGTGTGTGTGTGTGTGTGTGCGTATGTGTGTGATACTAGGGGTTGAACCCAAGAGCATTCTACCTTTGAACTACACCCCCAGCCCTTTTATTTATTTTTCTTTTTTTAAACAAGGTCTTACTAAGTTGCAGAAAGTCTTACTAAGTTGTTCAGGAAAAATTTCTTGATATTGTTTAAATGTAATTAATTTTACTAAATAAGAGAACTTGGAATAAGTGAAGTGTGATAATAATTAGTATTAATGATTTTTCAAGATTAAATATAAGGCCCTTGAGTGCTTTTTCAATCGAAAGATGATGTGATTTCTGGAGAGTTGCCCAAAGACATAGTGTTTTGATGTTCAGTTTTATTACTGGTAAAGAACACAGGACACTTATGGAGAGACTAGTATGGCTTAATCTTCAGGGCCCCACACTTGCATAGGTCCCCTCAAACACCCTGCAAAGTTCTAGAAATATATTTACATGGCTTATTTTTGTAGAAAATGCAGAAACAAACTTTTTTTTTAAACCATAAGTGGTTCAAATCCCTGATATTTCCCCTAATATTTGTAGGACTTGGGCACAAATATCCTGTAGTCCACTGCTTTATATTCCAGGCTCCATCCTACTAAGTAAAGATCCTAAACATGCTTGCCACAGTAAATACACAATTGCACAACATCTCTAGAACATATCCTCTCCCTCTCCACTCCTCAAATGCCCTCTTTACAGGCCTATGGATTTATGTAACTAGAGTGTGGAAAGATGTGTGTGCCTCAGGGAAAATTCCCACTCATGTCCTATAAAGAGCCTTGAGGCTATCCACGGCAGAAAGTTCCATAGTCTCAGGTATCTGGATCATGATGTTGGAGGGTACAGGGAATAAGAATGGGTATAATGGTTTGGGTCTAGAATGTCTCCCCAAAACTTCATATGCTGAAAGCCTGGTTAGCAAAGTCCAGAGGTGGAGTGTGGCTGGAGGAGGTGAGTCACTGGGGGCCTGGACTTGAGGGCTTTAACTGTCCCTGGCCCCTTCCTTTCTTTCTGCTTCCTTGCTGCCATGAGTTGAGCAGCTCTCCTCTACCACACACTGACACCACGATACCTTGAAGCCCTCCAATCATGGGCTGAACCTCTGAAATTGTTTATTGTTCTTCTAAGTTGTTTTTTGTTATACATTTTGTTCACAGAAATGCAAAAGCTAACTAACATAGTTGGGTTAGTTATCAGTTCAGAGTGGACAAATCCCTGTGGCCCTCCAGAATCTTTGATCCATAGAGAAGGACACACATTAAGAAAAAAAAAATGAAGAGGTCCTCTAAAACACAAGGCCCAGAATAGAGGCCTCAGTTTCCTAGGTCTAAGAGTGGAACTGGTTCCAACCTCTACTGGTCACAAATCTCCTCCTATAATAGGATGTGTGAGTGGCCATGGGAAACTGCTAAGAGGCAGTTGATTTGAAGATAGAATTTTCTTTTTTTAGTGAAATATGTTTGAACATGGTATGCACTCACTTCCAAGTATAGTTTAATTTGTGCTGGTAAGTCTTGTATAAAATAGTTTACAGGAATCCTCTCTCTAAAATCTCTGTACTGACTCACTCACTGAGGTGAAACAAAAGTACAGGGCCAGAGGCCACATCATGAAATGGCGCTCCCATGGTACTTGGAACTGAAATGTATAGGAAGTAAGGGAGTAGCAATGTTGGAGGAATAAAGAAGCAGAGAGAGGGAGCAAAGTTTGAAATGTTATAGGCACAAAACAATGTGCAGGAAATTCATCTAAACCTTATGTGTGTGTGAAAGACTCTTGAGAATAGTTTTCCCAAATTTGAGAAAAAGATCCTAAGCATGTACATGTCATCACTAAGAACAAATAATAATGCCCACAAATAAGCTTTTTGAATTATTAATTTTAAAATACATAAACCAATCATGCTACAGGGAAGATTTACTTTCTATTCTCTCAGAGAAAATCAAATGAAATCATTGCCACATAAACAGATGATCAAAGATCATAGGGTCAAAGATATAGAGAAAATTATACTATACAGGTATTCTTTTACTGATATTTGTGATATTTGCAGTACTTATCAAATTTTTCAATTTGTAATTTATTAAAATTCCCTAATCTCAATAGATATCTTTTTATTCACAATTTTACATTTTTTCCATGAGAAGAGGTTCCTCAAATTGCATAGGCTTCAGGCCCCATACAACCTGCATCCACCCTGTTCAAAATAAATAAATAAGGCACATATAGTTTGGAAGTTACAATTCAAATAAGACATTACAATATGATCCCAGACTAGGAAGGCCTGGCCCCAAACACCATTCAAGATGGCACCTGCCAGACAGCAGGGCTCACCACAAATGAAAAGCTCATCTTAATCACCTTCAAGATCAGAGGGATGCATAATCTTTTCCTCCACAGCCTTCATTCAGCTGGCTACCAGCCTATCTGCTTGCCGATTGGTACATGCGGGTGTGCAGACACACATGCACACTCATACATTCTTTTAATTTTATTGCAAAACTTAATGAATCATCAGAGTTTTCAGGAGTACCTGTTAGCAAATCCAGGTTCTAGGTCAGTCTGAAAACTATGCCTATGTTATCCATCCAAAGAATTCCACATAAATATTGAAAAGAATCCCCTTCACAGAATAATACCTTTAAAATACTAGGGTATCTTTATAACTCTTCCCATATGCTCTGAAATTTATTTTTACCCACCTTCAACACATAAATTTAACAAACAAAACTGAGATTTTTATTGGGCCTAGATACTGGACTAAACCAGAAAACAGACACTTTCAAGGCAAATTGCTTCCTGCAAACAATACAGGAGATTAGAGCAGTGTGGCAATCCCAATGCTTATGGTTTATTAATGTCGCAAGGTTTCTGGGATGGGTGTCCAATAAATGCTGATGTGTCATGTACCTCTATTTCACAGGTGCATAGTCAAGTCACACACTGGGCCACTAGACGAGGCAAGCTAAGAGAGAGAAGGGGAATAGAAGCGCCCTCTTCTTTTCTTTACGGACTCACAGAACCTTAAACAGGAGGCAGCACTCAATCTGAAGACAAAGACGGAAAGAGATCTGAAATCTTGCCAATCTCTCAAGCTTTTTATCATAGCAAATCAGACAAGGCTTGTGGCCATTACTAAATGTGGCGTGGAGCTGCTAGTTAGGAGCCATAGAGGTGTTCTGCCCTACTTTTTTCAGCCTTTGCTATTGAAGCCCTCACTATTGCTGACAAGAGAGCCTTGTACTCTCTTGCTAGGAGGCAAAACTAGTCAGGGAGCTGAGTGATTGCACATTCTTTCCTTGAAGCTATGACAAGAGCTGATCAGTGCACTGAGGCGACTTATGCAGACCATCATTACCCCTTGTTTCTCAGAGAATGCTCCATGCTCTGACATCTTAGCAGAGTGCCGAAATAAATCTTCTGTGTTCAATAAGAATGTGCAGAGGTCTGTACATTTTATTTTAAAAGCCCGGTCAAGTCATATCTCAGATTTTGTCTTATAATTATTTATAGAGTGAATAAAACTCCTCCCCCAGGGGAAAAAAATACATATCACGGTGATTACCAAGCTCACCAAAACAATTATGTAAACTAAATAACTCTTTCTCTATTTTAGTCTAGTCTTTCAAGCCACCATAAAAAGATATCAGCTTATAATTTTGTTCCCTTTTACTCCTTTCTCCAAGCCTATATCCAAGTTAAATTGGCATATTTTCTTAGTTAATTCATCTAAGGCAATTAAAAGATTCAAGTGGGAAAAACTGGCTGAACACTGAAGGGCTACCTTTTCTTTAATGTTAGTGTCATCTGCTAATAGCAGCAGGAGCAAAGGTACAAAATAAGGCACTGATTTTTTAGTAATTATTTTCTCACCTAAGAAAGAAATAATATATAAACTTGGAAGTTTAATGTTAAATAGGAAATATCACTTCACTATCATTCCTCACATGCCTCACTTTACGGTCATCAAAAGTTTTCTTGCATCAGAGGAAAATCTAGTCTTCTACACAATAAAATACTTTTCATCCAACTTAACAGTTTGCAACAATATAGTAATAGGACACTGTGCCATTTTGTATTTTAATATATCCTTAGGTAGCATTATCTTTCTTCAGATGAGGGAATGGGTCAAAGTTTGATGACATAATTACCCAAAGTCAAACATCTGTCGAGTCACAAATCAGAACTGAACCAAGTCCCTGAGTTCTTGGTCCAGTGCTCATCCCCCTTACTTATTACCTCAACAAGTATAGTAAAACCTCATCAGACACTTGGAGAAATGAATGTAGTTCCCAGGGTTGAAAATTATTTAAAAACTGTTGTTCTATTTTCTTTTTTTAATCATTGAAACAAAATGTGAACAAAGTAACAGAACAAAGATATATTAATGCTTTGGATGATTATGTAATATTTGAGTTATTTATTCCAAAGTAAATTTAAGAGAAACTAGTTTATGTAAAAACTGAAATCATAAAGTGGACCATATAAAAATTAAGTTTGCTTTCTCCCTTAAAATGAATGATTGATTAAATGCAAGGGTGATATCAGCAGAAGGGCAAAGTAGGATATCACCTTTTGGCTCCCGCAAAAACACAACAATTAAATAGTTACCTATAAACAAAAATAGTCCTGGGAGGGCTAATAATTTCAATTAATAACACGAAGCATCTGGGCGTAGTGGCATACACCTATAATTTGAGTATTTGAGAGGCTGAGACAGGAGGACTATAGGTTTGAGGTAGCCTCAGCAACTTAACAAGACCCTCAGCAGCTTAGGGAGAACTTCTTTCAAAAATTAAAAAAAAAAAGATCAGGGCGGTTGGGGCGGGGATGTAGCTTGAATGTATAAGCCCTTTAGTTCAATACCCAGTACCAAAAACAGAAACAAGAAACTGAAGCAAGACAGTGGAGCAAAAAATTGGAGAATAACTGCACAAAAAAAGGATTGCTGCTGAGATCAGTGATCGATCAGCTTCTCAGAGACTTCTACAGATGGCTTAAAAAAAAAAGTATGGCTTTAAAAAAAGGATAACTTGTGAGTCACATGGCTACATGGTAGTGCCACCAGGGTCTCCAGAGGCACAGAAGCCTTTGCTGCTCAACTCACTCTGTATCCACTCTACAAATGCCAGTATTTAGCACAACAGAATAGAGCTCTGTGTGTGCCCATGCTCTGGCTCCTTAGCTGCTCCAGAAGCACCTATACTTTGCAACCATTACCAGTGCTACAACACAGGCAGATGTAGCTTGGGCATTAATACAACTTCCACCCCAAAATTCAGAGCTATAGTCCCTCTGTACAAGCTCATAATCCAGACCTTGGGTTCAAGGTAGCTCCACACATACCTCTCTTATTCCAGTGTCACTACTACTGAAAGTGCACCCAATAAGTTTCATCCAGTTCCTGGAGACAGTCCCTTAGCTAAACTGCGCCTCCAATGAGAGAAAAGATCAGGAGGAGGCCCAGCAGGCTTCACTACTGAAGATTCCAATAGCAGTCCATGGCAGATATTCACAACCCTGGCAATTGAGGACCCCTGAAATTTCCAACAACGCTAACCAAAGTACACAGAGCCAAAGGGAGACTACACTTCTACACCCTCACCAGAGCCGAAATTATCACATCCCATACAGGAGGCACTCCTATGCCCACCAATGGGTAAAAGTCTTTCCCACAAAAACCAAACCAAAAGGTCTAGAAGTGCTGACTGCTCCATAAAATGTACATACTTAGTAAAAAGCAAGAAGAAATATGAAGTACCAAAGAAACATGACAATATCAAAGGAACATAACAATGTCCAGTAACTAAACCCAAAGAAAAGGAGATATATGAGTTCCTTAACACTCCACCAATAGTCAGTGAAATCCCTCTCAAAATACCAATGTCATTCTTCTCAGACCTAGAAAAATCAGTCAAATTTTATATGGAGAAACAAAAGACCCAGAATAGCCAAAGCACTTCTCAGCAATAGGAACCATGCAAGAGGAATTACACTACCTGTCTTCAAATTATGCTAAAGAGCAATAGAAATAAAAGAATCATAGTATTGGCACAAAAGTGATGCATAGACCAGTGGAACAGAATAGAATGCAGAAACAAATCCAAACACATATAGTTAACTGATTTTCGACAAAGGTGCCAAACACATACGTTCAAGAAAAGACAGTCTTTTCAACAAATGGTGTTAGAAAACTGATTATCCATTTGTAGAAAAGTGGAATTAAATCCCTACCTCTCACCCTGCATAAGAATAACTCAAGATGGATCAAAGACCTGGAAATTAGTCCAGAGACTAGAGGAGGGCACAGGTCCAATACTCCAACATACAGGCACAGGTAGAAACTTCCTCAGTAAGAACTCCAAAGCTCAGGAAATTAAAAAAATAATTAACAAATTACATAACATTAAATTAAAAAAGCTTCTGCTCATCAAAGGAAACCACCAAGAGTCTAAAGAAAGAACCTAGAAAATGGGAGAAGATCTTTTCCAGCTATTCCTCTGATAAAGGAATAAATCAAAAATATACAAAGCACTTAAAAGACTTCACACTAGAAAGCAAATAATTCAATCAAGAAATAGACAATTGAACTAAATAGACATTTCACAAAATCAGAAATACAAATTACCAATAAATACATGAAAAATGTCCAATATCTGAAAACTATATTTAGATCCCATCTAACTTCCATCATAATGGCAATCATGAAGAAATCAAACAACAACAGATGTTGGTGAGGATGTGGGGAAATAGAGACTACACTGCTGGTGGGATTGCAAATAGTACAACTACTATGGACATCAGTGTGGAGATTCCTCAGAAAACTGGAAACAGATACACTATATGATCCAGCTATATCACTCCTGGGTATCTTTCCAAAGAGACTGAAATAAGAATATTATAATACTTGCATATCTATGTTTATAGCAGCACAATTAATAATAACCAACCTGTGGTACCAACCAGGAGGTCATCAACAGATAGATGGATCACAAAATTATGGGATATACACAATGGAATTCTACTCAGCAATAAAGAACAAATTTATGTCATTTGCAGGAAAATGGATAGACCTAGAGACCATTATGTTAAGCGAGATTAGCCAGTCACAAAAAGTGAAGAGTCACATTTTTTCTCATATACAGAAGCTAAGGAGTAATTGGGGTATAAGAGGGACTTTAGAAAATGGAGGAAAAACTCCAGTGGAGTAAAGAAAGTGGTCTTAGGGAGGTTATTGAGGATAGAGAAGAGGAAGAATTTAATGAAGGAAACATTTCCATCCACTGACATTATTTACATATGTGAGGACATCAGTGCCAATATCAATGTCTTGTATGGGAATGGGGGGAGTGAGGAGGGAGCCAGGTGAAAGTTTGCCATGTGCTGTGTGCATGTATGTCCCTATAACTATGAGTACATTATGATGTGAGACTGTAAAGCACCAAAAAAATATGAAATTTTTAAAGTGAAAAAGTAATTATTACTAACATGAAAAAAATTAAGGTACAAAACTCACTGGTGTAGAGTCAAATTTATAGTATGTTAACATTATAAATATTGTTCCATAAATCACATAACCTAATTGTAAAGGTTAATAGATAAAAGTATTAAATAATCATATCTATAACAATTGTTAAAGAATATACAATAAAAGATGTAAATTGTGACATCAAAGACATAAAAAGGTAGGACAGAATTTTTGTATGAGATCAAACTTGTCAGCTTAAAATAGAATTTCGTAACTAAAATACCTTATATAGTCCACATGGAAACAATAAAGCAAAAATCTATATAGATACACAAAAGATAAAGAAATCAAAGTATAATACTATATAGAAAATCATCAAGTCAAGGTAGATTTGATGACAGCAAGAAAAGAGAAAAAAAGAAACAAAGATTTCACAAAACAGCCATCAAACAAAACAACTACAGTGGCAGTAACAAGTCCTCACCTATCAAAAAATAAGTCCTCACTCTATTCTGCTAACAAGTAACTCACTTGGGCTTTAAAGACACACATAGACTGAAAATAAAGGAATAGAAGAAGATATTCCATGCCAGTGGAAACAAAAAGTGAAGAATAGTTATATTCATCTCAAAGTAGATTTTAAGTTGAAAATTGTAATAAGAAATAAGAAAGATCATTATGTAATAATAAAAAAGTCAAGTCATTAAGAAAATATAACTCTTACAAAGATATACACATCCAACATTGGAGCACCAAATATATATAGCAGAACTGAAAAGAGAAATAGCAGTGCAATACTAGTTGGGTACTGAAATACCCCACGTTCAACAAAGCATAGATCATTCAGAGAAAAATCAATAAGGAAATCTTGGACTTGAACTACCCGTTACACCAGATGGACTTAATAGATATGTACAAAACCTACTCAGCAACAAGAAAAACATACATTCTTCTCCAGTATGTGTGGTATATTCTCAAAATAGTAATATCTTATGCCACAAAATAAGTCTTACATAGTTGAAGAAAATTGAAATCATGTCAAGCATCTTCTCAAAGAAAAACGTATGAAACTAGAAATCAATGAAACTGTAAAATTCAAAAGTATGTGGAAATTAAACAACATGATCTTCAGCAACTAACCAATGGGTCGAAAAAGAAATTAAAAGATAAATTTTAAAATATGAGACACACTTCTATGGTTTCAATATAGTTTATGTGTGTCTCCAAAGGGTTCATGTGTTGAAATTTGGTCTTCTTTGTCAGGTATTAGAAAAGTAGAAACTTAATTTTATCATGGCATTTAGAGATGAGGTCTTTAGGAAATGATCACAATTACATAAGGTTATTGGAGGGAGCCCCCATAATTGAATACTGGTGGTTTTATAAGAAGAAGAAGAGAGACACATAGCAAACACTCACACTCTGTCTTGCTATGTGACACCTTTTGCTGCCTTGGGACTGTGACAGCAAGAAAGATATTGCCAGATGTGGCCCCTTGATCTTGGAACAGAACTGTGACCCCAAATAACTTATCCAATTTGTGGTATTGTGTTAACAGCAACAGGAAAGGACAAATTCACAAACAAAACTGGAAATACAATGTACCAAAATTTATGGAATGAAGCAAAAGAAAATCTAGGAGGGAAATTCAGCATCTCCTAGTGTGATATGAAATAATTGACCTCTTCTTATAGTTTGGATCTGGAACTTCTTGCAAAGCCCATGTGCTAAAGACTTGGTCCCCAGCCTGATGTTATTGGATAGAAACTTAGAAATCAATGAAACTAAGTTTCTATTGATAGAAACTTAGAAAGGTGAGGCCAGTAGGAGGCCGTGGGTCATTGAAAGCCTGCCCCTAGACGGAATTGTAGAACACCAGTCTCTTCTTCAGTCTCTGTTCCCAACCACCATGAGTTGAATGGGCTTTCTTGACCACCATGATACTCTGCCTCTCTATAGGACTGTGAGCCAAAACAAATCTTTCCCTTTTTTATGTTGATTACCCTAAGTATTTTGTTATAATAATGGAAAGCTGACTAATGCACATCCTGGATCTTAGTGACTTCCAAAGGCATGTTAGGTCAACAGAGAATTCAAGTGAAGTTTAACTTCAGAAAAAATTCTTATCAGAGATATCGTTCTGGGAAATAGCAAATTTCAAGAGGAAATAATTTGTATCTAGTCTCTATTGGCAGCTTATTCAATAATTTTGATGGTATTTTGCAAATAATGGAGTACTCCATTGCCCCTTGTAACTTGCATGCGTTTGTAATACAGCTGGCAAAAGTGGGTGAGTATCCCAAGCTCTGGAACAAAGATTTTCCTCAGTATGAGGTTATTTAAGCCACACAGGGACTCTGACTCCTGAACTTGCCCTCATTAGCACCATGCTGTATCCAAGGAATCCAACCAGCCAGACAAACTGAAAGCCTAAATACCCCTACTGACATTCCACTTCTCATTTTTTTTAATCAGGGAAGAATCAACTTTTGATATTTATCAGAAAGCCTCGTGCTAAATTCCACAATTCAACTACACAGATATTTCATAGGGGATGCCAAAGTACTAAACACTTTTATACTTTGAATATTTGGTCTATTATTCCCTGAATTATACCACTTTCCCAAACAATCTATCCTTCATAATTAGAATAGGAACAAAGACAAGAAAACAATCCAAAATCCATTTGACCTTTTAAAATTAAATAAATACCATGATTAATATTGCTGATTCATTATAATGCTATTTGTTTCTGAAATATTTTTCTGAAAACTAATCTTACACACACACGCACACGCTTGTGTGTGCATGCGTGTGTGTGTGTGTGTGTGTATGTTATGGGCATGTATGTACATATGCATATAAAAGTCATTATAGGACATTGTTGATGTATATTTTCCCCATCCTCTGAGTGCCATTATATACTTCAGACAAACTTGTGAAAGGTATCTATCATACTGATTGCTTTCAAAAAATGGGCCTTCTACTCTGAATTTTGTTTATCCTGAAATTTGTGTTATTTGCTCCACTTGTGTGTTTTCTGTTACTTATTTTGTGTTTAGGTGAAAAAAAATTTTTACTCTTTGATAATAGGGCTGAACCAATCAGGTGAACAATTGAAGAAAATATTGGGCTAGGTGTTAAGTTTTGCAGTATATTTTTTTTTAAAAAGTTATATAGAATGTAGAACATTGGAAATCAGGAAATGGTGGAAATTCTTTGGCATTTTGAAGGACATAATGAAAAACCACTGGATTCATGGAAGAATAATGGGCCGACCAATAATCATTTAAATATTAAATGTTTTCTGGATAGAATATCTGCTAGCATCATATCATGACTTTGGATTATTTGAAAGGTACCAAAGAGCACTGAAGATATGCTAGAAATCATATCTTCTTAAGACTATATTATATTATTTGTGCATTGCCCTCCTTTTTCTAAAACTGCACTGTCTATGCTAAAACAAAATATATATATACATTTAGTCTTAGACCAGCACAAAAGTTTTCAGCAATGCTTAGATCCTCTGAAAAGCTTCATCAAAAGATTAAGGAAGTTAACTACATATTGCATTGGAGGAGCAATCTTACAGTCTGAAGCTGATTAAACAATATTTTGACTTGATTTTATGCTGTGACCTAAAAGAGTAACTAAATAGAAACTTGGAGAAAAATACATGAAGCAACTATTTTCAGTCTTTCACAACAGACAGCACATGATGGTGATACCCACAAAAATGAAAATACAACAGGCAAACCTAATGGCTGCTGAGAGACATTTTTAAAATCATGACCCAAAGAGGTGAGACCCAAGCCAAGTATAGAAATCTCAGTGAGATTTACAGGCAGGGGTTGGAGGGTGGAGCTGCTTAGGCTACTGGCTATTGTGGGGCTCAGTGCCAGAAAAAAGAAAATTACTTGGGGAGGCAATCCTAAAACTCATTTTTTTAATATTAGGCTTTTCATGCATGGGGTAAGAACCTGCATGGCCTGACAGGGAACAACTGGGGATCTGTGAGCTAAACACAGATGTAAAAGGTTGAATAATAATGCCAAGATACCAAGGAGTTCTTACCAGCTAACAAGAGTAAAGAGAATTCACTGAACCCTGTAGACAATCTATGAAAGCCACAGAGGTCATTCCTTAGAACTAAATATGACTTCAGACTTAACCTAATAAAGTTGAATAACTAATAAGACTCAGAAAGTTAAAGGTGATATATCCATAGTCATGTGGCATAATGATTTTAGCTAAATATCCTTACCAAGAACACAAATATTTCCTCAGGTTTATACAATGAAAATGCCATTCAATAATGAAAGAATTTTGAGCAAATTTCAGCATTAAAGATAATAGGTTAGGCACTGTGTTTGCATTCCCTATTTTGTAAGCCAAGCAGATTTCCATGACATTAGATGATTGTACACAATCTCTAGGGAGATGCAACTTTTGCTACTAGAAATGAGGAATTAAATTTTTAAAGTCCAAGGGAAATCATATAGATTTATGTTTCATCAATTTTAGATTCATCTATTTGAAATATTCTACTGTCCACATACATACACTTATGTGAATACATGTGCAAGTAAAGTGCTCCTTACTGATTTGGGCTTGGTATCTTGGGTTTGAATATGGCTTTACCACTTAAGGAGCTGTGTTATTGTAGTGAGTTGCTTAATCTTTTGACTTCTGACTTCCCCATGGGTGAAATGTAGGTAATAATCATATCTAACAAATAGACTTTTATAAAGAATCTCTGAGACAATACAAGAATAGATTTTAAAATAATACTTTAGATATACAGTGGGCTCAATAAAAGTTAACTGCAATTGTTCTTATTTTATCAGATATGATCATAGAAAAAGATATAGATATTGGTATAAATATAAGGATATGGACAGAAGTAAATATTAAACATTTGTATAGTGGTTTCTTTCAGGTGCTAAGATTATGACTAATTTTTCATAGTTTTCTGTTTTCCACATTTCTGTCACAAAGATTTTTATAATAAAAAACTTTAATTTTGAAAATTAAAAAATACTTGTCTTCCCAAATCTTCACCAAACATCACAATGCCCTCCAAGACAGTTCAGCTGTCCTTGAAATATACAAAGACATCATCCTTAGTGAATTCTGTGCTGTAACTCCAAAAACATCTCCTCAATAATTAAAGCATTAGCCAGTTGGCCTTTTCCATAAAATCATAACAGAAATAGCTGATCACCACATTATGTAGGAAATTCTGTATCCCATGGCTGGAGATTAATAGAATGGCATATTCCA
>PVLC010035666.1:0-16281 GCA_004027655.1 Graphiurus murinus | reverse complement strand
CGCAAAAAAAATCATTGAATAGTACACTTAAAATGAGTGACTCCTATGGTATATGTATCTCAATAAGAGCTGCTATTAAAAATTAATTTGTAGCCAGGCATGGTGACGCAAGCCTATAATTCCAATACTTGGGAGACTGAGACAGGAGGATCACAGGTTCATGGCTAGCCTCAGCAATTTAGGGAGGTCCTCTACCACTCAGTAAGACCCTGTTTCAAAGTAAAAACTAAAACAGGGTTGAGGCTGTAGCTCAAAGGCAGAATGTTCCTGGGTTCAATCCCACTAAAAGAAAAAACATTTTTAATTTTGTGCTTCAAAAGTTGAAAGGGAAGAAAAACAAAGAATAAAACGCAACAGCATCATTACTATACAGTTTGCTAAATACATCAAGACCAGCAAAGATTCTTAATTAGCCCTCTAACAAGAAATTTGACTGTTATTCAACAGTAAATATATATTTAATCAGCTCTTGGTAATTTTCTAAGAAAGACATCATCACACACAAACACATTGAATTTAAGACTTATTGAAGAGTTTGTGTCAGATGGATTTTACAAGTCCTAAGAATACACACTTAGAATGTATCTCTTAGGCCAATAATTCACCAGTAAAAGCACATTTAAAAAAAAAAGAATGTATCTCTTAGAAATGGTAGCCAAACAATGTCAATAAGTCCTGAGACTTTCCATACAACTAATGTTGTTAAGAAGTGCAGGCTTTGAATCGTTCATTGTGTAATCAAGAATTAACTGCAATGCCTTAATATACCAATCTTTCTTTTTTTTCCCCCTGTACTAGGGATTGAACTTCCAAGCTATACTCCCAGCCCTATTTTTTATTCTTTATTTTGAAACAGGATCTCACTAAGTTTCAGAGGGCTTCACTAAGTAGCTGAGGCTGGCCTTGAATCTGCAATGATCCTCCTGTCTCAACCTCCCAAGTATGGGATTACAAGCGTGGGCCACCACACCCAGCAGTATACCAATTTTAAGACCAAGACTTCTATTATCCTGTACTACCAAAATACAGGCTTTAAAAAAAATTCTTTAAAAATAATTTTACCTGACTTATTTTTATTAACTCTGACTAGCAATTCATTCTATATTAAAATTTTCAAACATACTTTTATTGGTACATTGTAATTATACATCTTAGGTTCAAAGTTACACAAATATATATGCATATAGTACTTGGTATGATCCTCTGGATCCCACTCTATTGCCCCCTGTCCTGGTATATGTCAGTAAGATTGGTGGTGATATCTTCATATATGGACATAGCACCTCCTCACCTCTCTCCCCCAACCCTCTTCCACTATTCTACTGGTCTCTCTCCTCATTTAACTGAAGTCCCTTTTGTTTCCTATTTTCACACTAGCTTCCACATATGAAAGAAAGCATTTGACCCCTGCCTAGATGAGACTGGCTAACCTCACTTAGCATAATATTCTCTAATACCATCCATTTTCCTGCAAACAACATAATTTTGTTGTTCTTTAATGGCTGAGTAAAATTCCATTGTGTTTATATACCATGCTTTTGTCCATCTGTTGATGGACACCTATGTTGGTTCCATAATTTGGATACTGTGAGTTGTGCTGCTATAAACATAAATATGCATGTATCACCATCGTATTCTGACTTTAATTCTTTTGGAAAGATACTGAAGAGTGGTATAGCTGGGTCATATAGAGATTCCATTCCTAGTTTTTTGAAGAAACTCCACAGTGGTTGTACTAATTTATATTCCCATTAACAGTATACAGAATTCCTATTTCCTTATATCCTCACCAGTATTTATTATTATTATTATTATTTTTTTTTTTTTTGCAGTACTGGGGATTCTACCTCCAAGCTACACCCCCAGTCCTATTTTTTTTTTTATTCTTTATTTTGAAACATGGTCTCACTAAGTTGCAGAGGGCCTCATTAAGTAGCTGAGGCTGGCCCTGAACCTGGATCCTCGGGTTTCAGCCTCCCAAGTAATGGGATTACAAGCATGTGCCACCACACCCAACCTAGTTTTTATTCTTTATTCTGAGATAGGGTCTAAGTTGCTGAGGCTGGCCGCAAATCTGCGATCCTTCTTTCTCAGCCTCCCAAGTACTGGGATTACAAGCATGTACCACAACGCCCAGCTTTTTTTTTTTTTTTTTTTTTTTTTTTTTGGAACAGGTCTCTCTGAGACTCTAAGTTGCTGAGGCTGTCCTCAAATTTGCGGTCCTCCTGTCTCAGCCTCTCAAGGACTGGTATTATAGGCTTGTGCTTATTGTATTTCTGACAATTGTCATTTTAACTAACTTAGAAGGAATCTCAGTATAGTTTCGATTTGCATTTCCTTGAAGGCTAATGATTTTGAACACTTTTTCAAATAATTGTTGACCATTTGTATTTCTTTTGAGAAGTGCCTATTCAATTCAATTGCCCATTTTTTGACTAGTTTATTTGTTTAGTGTTAAATTTCTCAAGTTCTTTTTATATCATAGATATTAGTCCTCTACCAGAGGAATAGCTGGCAAAGGTTTTCTCCCATTCTGTAGGATCTTGATTGTTTTGTTTTTTTTATATGCAGAAGCTTTTTTAATTTGATGCTATCCCATTTATTAATTCTCAGTTTTATTTCTTGAGCTTTGGGGGTCTTACTGAGGAAATCTCTATCAATGCCTATATGTTGGAGAGTTGGTACTATCCTTTTTCTAGGAATTGCAAAGTTTCTGGCTTAATTTCTAGGTCTTTGATCCATTTGGAATAAAAGTGGTATCCACAGGCTAAATATAAATCTTCAGTGAAGAGACTTGATTTGAGAAAACAAAAAGATAGTATATCTATTTTGAAACCGAGTCTCACCAAGTTGCGGAGTGCCTCACTAGATAGCTGAGGCTGGCCGCGAACCAGTATCCTCCGGTCTCAGCCTCCCGAATGCTGGGATTACAAGCGTGCGCCACCACGCCCGGCTGTATTACAGGAACTTTCTAGACTAAATTTGTACATAAAGGAAAAGAGATAGCATGGTTTATGATAAAGGAATATATTTTTAAAAAGTGAAAAGAAATGGAGAAAAATCCAAGCAACACAATTTACATAAAAATGCCATGGTTAGGGGGAAAACTCTAACTTTCTAAAATCAGTTATTTTAAAAGTTATTATAAAGAACTACCAAAAGATATATAACATACCAGTGAGACTCTGAATATGGCTGTACTTCAATATAAGAAAAAAACTTTCCCACATGAAAAGTAATAAAGATTCTAACACCGTATTATATTACTTACTTTTCAGAAATGTTTTTGTCCGTTATGAGAACTAGTTAGCTAATTACCAAAAACAATAAAAGCTCTAAAGTCATTAATAACCATAAAAGAAAGTTATATTTATGACTAGAACAAAAAAAACACCACTGCAAATATTCACACAACTATTTGGGATACTAATACACATCCATTACTTTATTCCTGTTGCAACTTGAGATAGTGTATACGAAATTAAGATGTTACGTTTTTTGTAATAAAATGCAGAGCTGCTAAGAATCATTTTTTTGTTGTTGTTTCAGAGGTAAATATTGTCTTTAAATGCCCTTAATCAATGTACATACTCTGTATATTAAAGTAAAAAGATTTACATAACTAAGAGCTTCTACAAGCACTATACTAACCATTGCTTCCCTTATAGATGGCTAATAACAGGTAAAAAAAAACTGAAGATGACTTACATTGTTGTTTCGGGTTTCTACAGCAGGGAATTTTCTGACTATGAATTTCACAGCAGATTCCAGGTTTTTGTCAATAAGGTAGGATGGCTTGGCCTTAGGATCTCCACATGCCTATAAAACAACAGTAATAAAAAAGTGAAATGTATATTCTTCCTAAAATCAAAAGAACAGCAAATCTGCAATTAGAAATTAGAAAGATATTTATTGTTTTTGGTGAGCAGGTGATAAAATGAATAGGCAAAGTGCAGGGATTGTCACAGCTGAAATATGCAATGGGAGACAGTACAGAGATGTTCTTCTACTGAAAAAAAAATGCATGGAAAGTTTCAAAGCAGTTAGCGCAGAACAGCAGTGAAGGAAAAAGCTCAAACCTAAGAAAAAAGAAAACAAAAGAAAAAGAAACAAGAAAAGAAAAAGAAAAATTTTTGGTTTGAGGTAGGATTGTATTCATCTGAAGCTAATAAAACACTACAAAATTAAATATTAAGTAGAGTACTGGACATGTTTCTTTCTAAGTGTTATAAAATAAAATCTTATGCTTAAATGTCTCTTCCAAAATGTTTTCCTCGTTCACTTTAAACATTTTAATACAAGAGCCCTAGTTCAAAAGAACTGGAAGCTGCTAAAATTGTCTTTACAGTGCTAAAGTGTGTTGCCTGTTCCTCTGAACATCTGAGTTACAACACTGTTTTCCATTATACCAGCAGCACTTCAAACAATGAATCTACATCTGGTCTATGTCTTATAAGCACAGAACAATTGGAAATGTTTACATTTGACCACATCAGCAGTACAGCATTCTTTCTAGTGAACTGTAAAGCACTATACAAATGTAAGTTATTATTAGAAAGAACTTTCACCTGGACTATTAGCAATACAAAATATAATCTTGAATACTGTTCACTGTTTCATTATGTGACATTTAATTAACTGCTTTGCTAGTGAAATGTTATTTCTTAGGGAATTGCTAAAATTATAACATTACTATTTAATTTAATTTTATTCCATTTTTAAAAAGGACATGTCCTTTGAGAAGTTATTTCTGTCTGCGATGTGTGAGGAAATACATTATTGCAATTTAATGTCTTTTCATTATTTACTATGGCTATGTTGTGGATTACAGAAAGAGAAGTTATGAAACATGAAACTGATCTGAAAGCGGGCAAGCGGGCAGAGGGAAGGTGAAAAGCTTTGCAAACCTTCCAAACTTGTCCTTGCTGGGGAAGCATTGTAATAAAAAGAGAGAAAATTACGTGTAAACAATGATTGCCAAACTACGACACACTTTTCAGTAGAAAACTTATGCACTGCAGACTGAATAACAAACCAAGATCAGAACTATATGGTGCTACAACTTTAAAGGTATTCTAAGTAGAGAGTTTTAATATACAATAGATTTATTGAGTTTATACTATTCATATATATTTAAATACTACTGTGTAAGTGTACAACCATGTCAGTATCTTAGTGCTCTTTCTAAACCAACTTAAAATAATACTAGAAAAAAGGAAAAATAAAAACTACATGCAGCTATAAAAACAGGAGCAAAACCATCAGTGAAATTTTACATACCTTAAAAAGAAACGGTAGCCGAGAATAAAAATAAATTGTTATTTGATGACTTGCACTTCAGCTCAAATTGAAACTACTTTTCAAATATTACCTAGCTTCCTTCCAAGCTAAAGTATAAAGTACAATGTAAACATTCCTATATTTTATAAATGAAAATAGGAATGTAGTTAAAAAACTCTTAATTCTCAAATATAATTAGATAAAACAAAAATAATTTGAAATTGAAAACTAATCTTTAACCAGACTGACACAAGGTTACTATGTAAATTCCATTTCAACATCATAATATCAGCATATATCTGACTTTTCCTCAGAGTAGGGAGCATGTCTTTGAATATTATTTCTTGGTAAATTAATCTTCCAATTTGTCTTCTTCCCAAGATATTATATAATAAAATAACTAAGAACTAAGAATCACATAACTAAGAATTTGCCTCAAAAGAAATAGTCACAGATTAGCATTTCCTTATAGCAATGGTATAATGAAAATTAAGTTTCATAAACATGCCTGCGTACAAGAGAATCCTAAAGCAGTTACATATTATGTTCAGTTTCTCACCATACATATTTTCTTTCCTATCCTAATTACTTAAAAATTCAGCTATCCATTCTATCAATGACTATCAAAAAATAAAAATGATAGACTACAACATCATTTCCAATTATCAGAAATTTTACTGTGTAAATATTTAATCGACTAAAGAAATTCATGTGTGTGTATATGTGTGTGTGTGGCTTATTCTTGTACCAAAAACAGAATGAATTTCATTGCAATGGAAAAACAGAGCATTATATAATGTCCTTTCCTTAGAATTGGTTTATCTTTTTCTATACTGCTCAGTGGTCTTATCTAAACAATACTATACCAGGAGGCAGCAAGGTTAAAAACACAGATCTGGAGTAAAACAAGTAGGGTTTCAATCTTTACCACTTACTAGGCATGGGACCTTGAATATATAACATCTCTACTCTTAGTTTCTTCATTTGTAAAATTGGGAGAATCAGTACATACCTCATAGTATCATTATGAGGATATGAAGAGGGTAGGTAATCCATTTCAAGCATTTAGCAAAATGGCACCTAAGTGCTCTAAAAATGTTAGCTGCTGTTAATATAATAATGATGATAATATATATCTATGTAAAAGTGTAATATGATGAGTAATCATAATACTAGTAGTCTTTATCACAGTATATAGAACCAGCAATTCAGTGTTAACTTCCTGACTTGGCTATGATTTCCTCTCTCAATCACATATTTTCTTCATTTACGCTAAGCCTAAACACACCATATTTATTTGACTTATAAAAAGTGTTTAGCCTTACAGTTAAGAACATAAGGTTTTTTGAAGCCAGGCGTGGTGGCGCACGCTTGTAATCCCAGCATTCGGGAGGCTGAGACCGGAGGATCCGGGTTCGCGGCCAGCCTCAGCTACTTAATAAGGCACTCTGCAACTTAGTGAGACCCGGTTTCAAAATAAAGAATAAAAAATAGGGCTGGGGGTATAGCTCGGAGGTAGAATGCCCCTGAGTTCAATCCCCAGTACCGCAAAAAAAAAAAAAAAAAAAAAAAAAAAGAACATAAAGTTTTTTGATTTGTTCTGTTTTGTTTGTCGGTGCTTGGGACTGAACCCAGGGCATCAAGAATGCTAAGTGACTGCTCTACCATTGAGCTGCACTCCAAGCCAAAACAAGTAAGTTTTTGTTTTTTTGTTATTTTGTATGTGATGTCTACAGCATCTTTATTCATAGTAGCCAAAGGCTGTAACTGTAAATCAGTTAAGAAAGGTTTTGTACTATACTAAAGCAATGGAGCAAAATTTCAGGTAACCAGAAGTCTATTCATAAAGATTAGTTTTCTTCCCCACCCTCACAAAAAAATTTCACTTTGAGGACAAAGAAATAATATGACAACTTACATTTCCTAGAATATAGCCTATTGTAGTACACTTAAAACCATATCTCATCCTACTGTGGCTATAATATTATACAAAATGAATCCTTCAGTATTAAAATTACCCTTGAAGGAGCAAATTTTTAAAAACGATGTATACTAGTATACTTAGTTATCAACAAATTTTAGACTAATGCATTTCAGAAAGGTTTACCACAAAGACTGAATCAAAATATTTTAACAAATTACCAACTAAATTAAGTAATGCTTCTGAACCCTTCTATTCCTTCCTCACCAGCCCAAAAGGAAAATAAGATGAACACAGTGCAAAATTACATTTAAATTCTTGAATTTTATAGCACTACCAAAGATATTTTTCATAGAACTAAATAAAAAGACTATTTCACTACACAGAAAGAAAACTGTATGTGAACCATAGAATTTTGTTGTTGTTGTTGCAGTACTGGAGATTGAACCCAGGGGCATTCTACCTCCGAGCTATACCCCCAGCCCTATTTTTTATTCTTTGTTTTTGAAACAGGGTCTCACTCAGTTGTGGCAGGCCTCTCTAAGTAGCTGAGGCTGGCCGAGAACCCAGATTCTCCGGTCTCAGCCTCCCAAGTACTGGGATTACAAGCATGCGCTACCACGCCAGGCATAAAATTTTTTTTAAATGTGCTCCCTCCAATACCTTATATTTTACTTTTCTTGACTCAGTATGTTTTTATAATATATAAATACTATAATTTCAAATTTCAGAAGATCTAAAATGAATTTAAATACATAAATTTCTACTTAGAATTAGAACTTTATCCTCCACCAATATTCTAATTATACTCTTTAAATTAAAAAAGGTTAGGCCTATTTAATGTGGCCGATAAAATTATAGTATTGTTTAAGAAACTACTTAAATATAATAATTAAGAAGCCTGTCTCGAGTCAAGTGGATCACAGCCTATATAATCTTAAGGAAGTTGCTCAACCTCTGAGCCTCAGTTACTTAAATAAACAGAGGATATTACTACTATTTCACAGGTAAATTGCTAAGATTTTTTTTTTTTTTTTAGTTGAGGTACTGGGGATTGAATCCAGGGGCATTCTACCTTTGAGCTATACTTTCAGCCCTAGTTTTTATTCGTTTTGAAACAGGGTCTCACTAAATTGCCAAGGGCCTCACTAAATTACTGAGGCTGGCTGTGAAGCTGTGATCTCAGCCTCCCAAGTACTAGGATTACAAGTGTGTATGACCACGCCCAGCTTGATTGCTAAGATTTTTTTTTTTCATTTGCAAATATTTTGGTGTGTATTTCTAAAACATAAGAACACTTTGAAAACATAATTGCAATCCCATTATCACACTTAGGAAGTGTTAACAGTGTTTCCAAAGATTGCTAAGATTTTAAAAAAATACAGTACATATAACGTGCTTATTTCACATAACTACTTAATAATTATCTTCGAAGGATTTTGTTGTTGTTTGTTTTGTTTTGGGTTTTGGTTTCTGATATTGGGGAATGAACTCTGGGATAGTCTACCTCCAAACTATAGTCCCCAACCTTATTTTTAATTTTGAAACAGAATCTCATTAACTTTCTGAAGTTGGCCTCAAATCTGAAATCTTCCTGACAAGGCCTTTCAAATACTGGAATTACAGGTATGCATCACACCTGGGTCTTCTCATTTTTAAAATAAAACTTTTCAATATATTTATGAGTATGTACAGTGAGTTCCCAAAATACGATTTTCAAAATTATCAATAGGATTTTCCATGAAGTCAATACCAAGTCAGTATTAACTGTCCATTTAATATCCCCAAGTTCATTTTCTCACAAAATAGAACTGTGATGTTATTGCCAAAAATAAAGGACAAAGATGTTCCAGAAAACATTTTACTCAGTCCCCTCCCCCGCAAAAAAAGTCTGGCTAGAAATATCAAGACTAGACATGATAGGATTTTAAAGTATGGCTTTAAAATAAATCTGTAACCCTGCCACCAAAACTGGAATTCTTTATTTTAAAAAAAAAAAAAAATCAAATAGAGAAAAAAAACTCTATTCATAAGAGATTAAGCACCAATCAAGTAACAGACTCAAAAACCAAGACTCAACTCTTACCTGCAAAAACACTTAGGCTTTAGAAATTGTCTAAACTATCAATCAACAGAGCAGAATTAAGCTTCAGAGAAATTAAGTGAATTATCAAGGTTTTATAACTACTAACTGGCAGACCCCAAATACAAATTTATACTTGATTCCAAAGCCCTAGAAAAGCTTATCTACAAATATATATGCTGAAAAAAATATGTAACATTCTTTTTATACCTCAATTGCTCAAAACCTTCATGGAACAATTACTATCAAGGTAAAAATCTGATCAATTTGATTAGTTAACTTTTTAAATTCTAGTCTACCTCAGCAATAAGACACATTCCTTTATCAAAATACTGAAGAACAAAATGATTTATTGTTAATTCAATAAATTATTTTTAAAAAGTCATTAAAATCTCAGGGGCCAGAAGAGGAATACTATTTATGAGGGTTCAAGAAAGAAACCAGACCCACTTGAATCATGTCAAGAAGATGACATAAATATGAAATGTGACCTTTATGCTAGAATGTAACTGTTACTCAATAACCAAAAGCGCCATAGTTTTTAAAGGTTTTTCCAAAATTGAAGGCACAACGAAACCAAGATTTTCCCCTTAGGTGTTTGTTTGTTTGTTTGTTTTTTGTGGTACTGGGGATTGAGCCCAGGGGCATTCTACCTCTGAGCTATGTCCCCAGACCCATTTTATTTTTATTTGAAAACAGAGTCACTAGGTTGATGAGAATTTCACAACTTGCTGAGGTTATCCTTGAACCCGCCATCCTCCTGTCTCTTGCCTCCCAAGTACTGGGATTACAAGCATCGCCACCACACCCGGATTTTCCCTTAGTTTTTAACAAACTGAAATTAATGCCTAGAAGAATAGAGCCATCACCTGAGATATAAATTATGAAAGCAATTTACTAGTCATTCTTTTATGTTTGAATTTTTTTTTTTTTTTTTTTTGCGGTATTAGGGATTGAACTCAGGGGTGTTCTACCTCCGAGCTACACCCCCAGCCCTATTTTTTATTCTTTATTTTGAAACCGGGTCTCACTAAGTTGCGGAGTGCCTCACTAGGTAGCTGAGGCTGGCCGCGAACCCAGATCCTCCGGTCTCAGCCTCCCAAATGCTGGGATTACAAGCGTGCGCCACCACGCCCGGCTTATGTTTGAATTTTAAGCTAATTAAAGTAATACAACAGTATGAAAATTGTCAGTAAGTATCTAGAAATCTATCAACAGCAAAACAAGCCTTAAATTCTGGTTTCAGTGGTTTAATTTCTAATTATTTCTTTTTATCATGGGTATCACCTATATTTTGGTCAATCTGCTTTATTTTTTATTATTACTATTATTATTTTTTGGTAGTAGCAG
This sequence comes from Graphiurus murinus, assembly GCA_004027655.1. Lineage (NCBI taxonomy): Eukaryota > Metazoa > Chordata > Mammalia > Rodentia > Gliridae > Graphiurus > Graphiurus murinus. The sequence goes on along the minus strand of PVLC010035666.1, from coordinate 5,647 downwards.
GTCGAACTCAGGAGCATTTTATCTCTGGGCTACACTCCCAGTCCTATTTTTTTAAATCTTGAAACAGGGTCTTGCTAAGTTGCTGAGGTCTCACTAAGTTGCTGAGACTGTCCTCAAACCTGTGATCCTCCTATCTCAGCCTCCCAAGTACTAAGATTACAGATGTGTGCCACAATGCCTGGCCAACCAATCTGTTTTAAATTAATACTTCTCCTTGAGCTTGGGTAGGTAAAAAGAGAAAAAAAGACGAAGAGAAAGCAATCCATTGCTAACAGTTTAGATTAAGGATATACTGAAATTATGGGAAATGCTTTCAAATTAATGTAATGTTAGCCGGGCGTGGTGGCACACGCTTGTAATCCCAGCATTTGGGAGGCTGAGACCGGAGGATCCGAGTTCGCGGCCAGCCTCAGCTACCTAGTGAGGCACTTCGCAACTTAGTGAAACCCTGTTTCAAAATAAAGAATAAAAAATAGGGCTGGAGGTGTAGCTTGGAGGTAGAATGCCCCTGAGTTCAATCCCCAGTACCACAAAAAAAAAAAAAAATGTTATTAATAACTATACCTTCTAATTAAGGCCAATAATAGCAGATCTAAAGATATAGAAATTATGGTTATTGTTCTCTAGGCACAAATTCAGAGATAATCTTGAACTAAAATCTTAAACCATTACATCCTTCAAAGTCCTTTATTAAAAATTTTAGTGATTAAATGAGTTAAATTACTATTCAATTCATTAAAATATCTAGGTCACTATTGCCCTTAAATATTTCTCACCTACTAACATACAGGAATATCTCAGTTTATGAAACACAGACATTACAGTTTTTTAAAGTGTTATATATTGTCACAATTGATTTTAAGTAGTTTTTCAACAGACTACTGTAGAACACAGTTCTTTAATAATTGTTTTATATTAGCAGTAAGTAAATATAATATCAAGTAGTAAAAACAGTTAAGAAATGTTTTCTAAACATGATTATGAGTTTGATTCAATGGGGGAAAATAAAAATATGTGGATGTAGCACAGTGGTAGAGCACTTACCTAGCATATTTGAGGCCATGTATTTGATCCAGAAATGGAACTAGTAACAGGCAACATTTATTCACTCTAACATTTTATCAGATACTGTGCTAATATTTCATATGAACTAACTCATTTAATTCTCAACCTTTGAGGTTAGTTTAAAAAGTATTCTACAATGTGGGAGAACTGGAGTATATGCTTAAGATTACAGAATTACAATCAGTAAGACTAGTGTGACTTCAAAAGTCAAAATACATAGCTTGGAGCATAACAAGAACTGTGAGCAAATTAAGTATGGGGGAAGCTGGTCTTGTGATGGTAGTCTATATGCAGCCCTTCAGAAATTTAGTTATAATCCAGATAAGAAAACTGAATCATGACAGTGCATAATTATCAGAGAAAGAAATCAGAGGTATTAAGAATTTACATTATTCTTATTTCAGTGGTTCATAACCTCAAAACTACTTCAGGGATTTTTTTGATTGAATAGGTTAAGCCAGGATCTAGATATGTGAAAATTTTTAAAAACCTTTCAAGATAACTCTATTGGAGCAAATAACCACTGATCTCACTTTATAAATAAGTATAACTCAGAAAGGATAAGTAATTTGTCCAAGATTAAAAATAAGTTAGTATTAAGAGCTTTACCTACAATGTAATCCTTAGTTTACAGTATCCTACAAGTATAGAAAAGGTTTAGAAAGTAAGTTTAGAGGCTGTATGCCTACAAGAATAGCATTACTAGGGTATTTTATACCCTAGTATATTTTGTATCTTCATCCATTTATTCTACTGAACAAAAGTTCTGGAAAGTGATATAATGGTGGCTAGTCCTTGTCAATGTCTGGTTGAAGCTCCTATTCACACTTCAAAACCAAGCACAAATGTCACTCTCTGCTTCCCATCTTTCCCAGACTAGAAATTGTTAACTCTCTTCTTAAGACTCCTACAACCCAGCCAGGCTTGGTGGCGCACGCTTGTAATCCCAGCATTTGGGAGGCTGAGATGGGAGGATCCTGGTTTGCGGCCAGCCTCAGCTACCTAGTGAGGCACTCCACAACTTAGTGAGACCCAGTTTCAAAATAAAGAATAAAAAATAGGGCTGGGGGTGTAGTTCGGAGGTAGAATGCCCCTGAGTTCAATCCCCAGTACCGCAAAAAAAAAAAAAAAAAGACTCCTACAACCCTATTTACATATTGCATTTTATTTAAGTATCTTTGCATCTCTCTCGCCCATGAAGGTACCAATGTATTAGCACTAAAGACCTTATCTTAATTTACATCTCTTTCTCCAAATGAAGAGTAAATGAATAAAAAGGAAAGTCTCAACACCTGGAACTACCTGAAAGACCAGCTCATATGATTTATAAAATGTTTTAAAGATGTACTTTAGTCGGGCGTGGTGGTGCATGCTTGTAATCTCTGTACTTGGGGGGCTGAGACAGGAAGATCACAGGTTTGTGGCCAGCCTGCGCTACTTAGTGAAGCCCTCCACAACTTAGAGAGACCCTGTTTCAAAATTAAGAATAAAAAATAGGACTGGGGGTGTAGCTCAGAGGTAGAATGCCCCTGAGTTCAATTCCCAGTACCAAAATAAAAAAGATTCCTTCGAAATTGGCAAATACCAATCATTTTACAAACTAGCAATTTAAGAGCTTATGAAGTTTAATACTTTAAGTATTAAAGTTTAACTAAGTACCAAGTTTAACTAAGAGATCATCTCTGTTAGATTAAGTAAACAATTTATCAAGTCTAACAATACTGCTAAATTCTTAAATAGCAGTATCAAAATTAGGATTTAATATTTACTAATAAATACAATATTAAAAATTGCAGCCCAAATTACAAATCTTAGGCATACAATGAAGTATTATTAACTTTGTAAAGTCCAAGACAGAGAAATAAACAGACTTACTGGTCATGTTTTCTTAGTTGCATTTCTTATATTTCAAATTACAGGGTTGTTCAATATAAAAACTTTACCATTTGATTTAAAAAATAAAAATCTAAACTTGGCGGGCTTGGTGGCGCATTCTTGTAATCCTAGTACTTGGGATGCTAAGACCAGAGGATCACAGGTTCACGGTTAGCCTCAGCTACTTAGTGAGGCCCTCTGCAACTTAGTGAGAACCTGTTTCAAAAAAAAGACTAAAAAAGCCGGGCGTGGTGGCGCACGCTTGTAATCTCAGCATTTGGGAGGCTGAGACAGGAGGATCCGGGTTCGCAGCCAGCCTCAGCTACCTAGTGAGGCACTCTGCAACTTAGTGAGACCCTGTTTCAAAAATAAAGAATAAAAAATAGGGCTGGGGGTGTAGCTCGGAGGTAGAATCTAGAATCCCCCTGAGTTCAATCCCCAATACCGCAAAAAAAAAAAAAAAAAAAAAAAAAGACTAAAAATAGGGCTGGGGATGTAGCTCAGAGGTAAAATGCCCCTGGGTCAGCTCGGCATGGTGGCACATCTAGTAATCCCAATATTTGGGAGGCTAAGACAGGAGAATCGCAGGTTTGCCGCCAGCCTCAGCAACTTGTGAGGCCCTCTGCAACTTAGTGAGACCCTATTTTAAAGTAAAGAACAAAAAATAGGGCTAGGGGTAGAATGTCCCTGGGCTCCATCCCCAGTACTGCAGGGAAAAAAAAAAAATGCCCCTTGGGTTCAATCCCCAGTACCGCAAAAAATAAAAATAAAAATCTAAAATAAAAACATGTATTTGCAACTTAATAAAAACAAAAAATCTTCAAGTGAAAAAATGATTGCATATATGTACTCTCAAAATTATGAAAGAAAAATGCCATTTTGTTGTCTCTTTTCCTTTACACCTAAATGTGTTTTAGTGTTTTATAAATATTCCTTCGCCAAAGTTAAGCAAAATGTCCTATTTCTTTTCTTTTTTAAGATGGTACTGGAGATTGATTCCAAGGGTGTTCTATCTGTGTTCTACACCCTGGCCCTTTTTTAATTTTTACTTTTAAACAGGGTCTCCCTAAGTAGTTAAGGGTCTCCCTAAATTGCTGAGGTTGGCATTGAACTTGAGATTCCAGCTTTCCAAGTACTAGCATTATAGGTGTGAGCCACCACACCTGGCTTCTATTTATTTTCTTTAGTATTACTAGAATGGCTGTCCTTTCAGCTTGTACATTTCAAAATGCATCAAAGACTAAATCTTAGAAATAATCATAAAGGAAAAATATATTTAGCATGCAAAGTAAATGTAAAATGTATTTCCCCAAAAAAGTTTAAACCTTTAAATTCATAATTCTAAATTCTCTCATTTTAATACATCATAAAGCCAAACTGAAGTCTCCATTAATAATTACTCTGGCACAATAACATAATCTGAATTTTTTTATACAAATCCATAAAAAATCATATAGAAGTAGTCCACAGTAAAATTTCTATAATATAACTGCATATTTTATAAAGTTATCGTATGTTTAAAAATTGAATTATAGCTTTCCAAAGGAAGGTTTTAGAAAAAAAAAAAAAACTCTACCATAAAAGTTTCATTAAAGCCAGGCGTAGTGGTAAACAACTGTAATTCCAATACTTGAGAGGCTGAAACAGGAGAATCCCAAATTCAAAGTCAGCCTCAGCAACTTAGCAAGATCCTGTTTCCAAATAAAAAATAAAACAGGACTGGAGTTTAGCCCAGAGGTAGAATGCCCATGGGTTCAATCCCCAGTACTAGGGAAAAAAAGGTTTCACCAAAGCCAGGCGTGGTGTCACATCCGTATCCTTAGTACTTGGGAAGCTGAGACAGGAGGAGCACAGGTTCAAGATCAGCCTCAGCAATAGTGAGACTTTCAGCAATCTAGTGAGACTCTGTTTCTTTTCTTTCTTTTTCTCTTTTCTTTTCCTTTTTCTTTTTTTTTTTTTTTTTTGGTACTGAAGGTTGAACCCAGAAGCATTCTACCTTCAAGATACACCCCCAGCCCCATTTTATTTTTTATTTTGAAATAGGGTCTCACTACTTCCTGAGGTGTCCTCAAACCTTGCAATCCTCCTGCCTCAATCTCCCAAGTACTAGGACTACAGGTGTGTGTCACGACCCAGACTGTTTCAAAAAAGGGGCGTGGTGGTGCACACTTGTAATCCCAGCATTTGGGAGACTGAGACTGGAGGATCCGGGTTCAAGGCCAGCCTCAGCTACCTAGTAAGGACCTCTGCAACTTAGGGAGACCCTGTTTCAAAAATAGAAAATAAAAAATAGGGCTGGGGGTATAGCTAAGAGGTAGAATGCCCCTGAGTTCAATCCCAGTACTGAAAAAAAAGGGGGGGAGGTATAGCTTGGAGGTAGAATGCCCCTGAGTTCAAACCTGTTCTAAAAAAAAAAAAAAAGAAAAGAAAAAAAAATTCACTAATGACTTTAAATCTATGGCAAAAAATAATTAAATTAAGAGCCAAGAATTAAAGGTCAAGAAAAGAAGGTACCTACCAATTTAATCTCATTTTTCTGTGACCTCAGGAAAGTTAACCTCTCAAAAATACAATTTCTTTCTAACATAAGTACCTACATCATAGACCTAAGGATACATAAAAGAAAATATGCTAAACACTTAGCAAATTATAAAGTCTCAGTAAATGGCTATCATTACCGGTTTTTTGTTTTGTTTTGTTTTGTTTT
>PVLC010035665.1:0-16153 GCA_004027655.1 Graphiurus murinus | reverse complement strand
GTGATTACCACCCACTCCAGTTTTAGACTCCTTATGCTGATGACTGCATTGACAAGACTGGTCAACCATGATTATCATGAAGAACTAGAACTGCTGCTACCCAGGGACAAGAAGGAGTATCTGTTGAGCCAAAGTGATTATCTGGGGTGTCTTGGGATATTTTCAAAACTCTATGCTTATTATAAATGGGCAAATGCAGCAACCACAGCTCGAGAACAGTAAAGCATCTAAGAGTTCAAATTCTCTAGGCATGAGGGTCTGAGTCCCCTGTAGGACTGGCTGAGTGTGAGGGAAATCTAAAGTATATGATGGGGAAGGAAGTTCAGCTATATAAGCAGGAACCAATATTTGTACCATTAAAGCTGTGTTTTAAGATTTAGCTGGCTGCCACTTGAAGGCTCTATTATAGTTGTGACTTACAGTAAGGTCTGAGCAGAGCTGATCAGAGTAAGGGGCAGACAGTATCACATAGCACATGTGCCTTGCTTTACATGATCTTGGCCCCATTTCTAATTTCAGCATTGCTATGGCAGCTAGCCCATTCCAGTGTATCCCAAGAGCACTTTTCTTCAACTGTTTGTTTCTTTTGCTCTCTGCCCTGGGCTTCTCTCTACCATTACAGGAGATGGTTAGTCATTCTGACACATTAAAACCCTGGAGGTTAAGCCGGGCGTGGTGGCGCACGCTTGTAATCCCAGCATTTGGGAGGCTGAGACTGGAGGATCCGGATTTGAGGCCAGCCTCAGCTACCTAGTGAGGCTCTCCGCAACTTAGTGAGACCCGGTTTCAAAATAAAGAATAAAAAATAGGGCTGGGGGTATAGCTCGGAGGTAGAATGCCCCTGAGTTCAATCCCCAGTACCGCAAAAAAAAAAAAAAAAAAAAAAAAAAAAAAATAGGACTGGGGGGTGTAGTTCAGAGGTAGAATGCCCCTGAGTTTAATCCCCAGTACCGCAAAACAAAAAAACCCTGGAGGTTGAAGTGGCAACCCTTGACCAAGCATCCTTATAGACAAATGCCTCTATAGTTTTTCCTTTGGTCATGTCTAAGTTACATTTTATACAGATCCTGAGAAAGTTTCCAGTGGGCTCAGCTCCTTGATATTCACAGTGGTGATCCACTTGGCAATCCACTCTTGTAGAAGCTTTCCCCTTTTCTCTCCTTTGTTCTTCCTAGTTGCTCCCTCACATTTCCTGGGATCACTTCCTAACATAAACTACCCGTATACTACTCCCTGTGGCAGGCTCTGAATTTGGTGAAATTTAGACTAAGAGAAATGCAAACTGTTTTCTTCCCTGTTCTAAATCTATTGGCTTTTTTCTGTCTCCAAATTATTTGCATGAGTGTGTATGTATGTGTAACCCAATTTACAAGACTAATTAACTTTGAGCCTTGGCAGTCAAAGATTGAGGGACTCAGCACCCAAACCTGTCTGATCATTAAATTGTTTGGAGATACTTCCCTAAACATACTATATTGGAACCCCCAGGGTTTTGATCCAGAACCTTACATTTTCTTAAAGTTCCATAACTCATTCTATATCATTTATATATGACCACTAATTGGAATGTTCTAAGTCTGTATCAGTGACAGATGATTGGGAATTGTGAACTCACAAATACTTTCAAGCAGGAGGTGGGGTGAATGGGTCCTAAACTTACTTTGAGGCAGAGAGAGCCAGGGGGAACATTTTCAAAAGACTGTGTGCAATGTGGGTCGTTTCGCACAATTTGCTCGATTTACCTGAGATGACTCAAGGCTTATTTTTTGTTTGGATTGATATCAATGATTTGTGAAGTTGTTGGCTTGTTCCATATTTGAAATGTATGGAATTGCTTCAAAAGCTTCTTCTCTTCCCTCTATAGATGATTGTACTCTCTCTCTCTCTCTTTTTTTTTTTATCTGGCAGCCCTCTCTTTCTTTCTCAAAGCAGTCAAATCCATAGCAGAGGGAGAAAGCAACAATAATGCTACATTTCCAGTTTTTTAAGGTCTTCAGAATAGTGTGAATTCTCTGACAGTTAAAAACTCTCTTTATCATGCATCTCCTTTGTACATGAGTCCCATCATCATGTCCACAGTTCAAGGAGTCAACCTCACAGAGAATTAGGACTGGTTCTGGGGGACTGTGTCAGGATGTGAAACCAGATTCATGGGACAAGGTTCTGGTGTCAGCAGAATTCTTTCTTATTTATCTTTGTATTCAGTTTTCCAGCACCATTCCCACATGTTCCACTAGACCCAACCAGCACACACAGCTAGATCTTAAAACACTTGGTTGTATACCTTATTTTCTCCTATTACTACCACTGCAAGGACTGTATTTCTTCACTTGGGTTGGGCTATAAATTGACTCTAGGTTTGGGGTTGGAAGCAATGTAGTCTTGAGAAGGAGAAGCATTGTCTCATAAGGCCCCTGCCTCAGGTGTGGTCATATGTTTCCAGGTGAGGGGCAGCTTCTTCTTTCTAGCAAGGGAGAGGGAATCTCTTGCTAGTCTGAAGATTAAGAGGATTGTGAATGTCTCGAGTTCTCAGGCTCATCCATGCAAATGTCCCATTCTGTGTCTCTGGATTCCACTCTTTCTCTATCAAGACTCTGACTTTGGCATGGAAAAATGTTGAGATTGTGCATTTAGTCTTCTTTGTAGTTCTACCTTTATTATTAAATTCTGGGTCTGATTTTAAGCACAGCCTGTCTCTGGATATAGGTGACAAGCCATATCATCCATCTTAAACAAAACCAAGAAGCCAATTTTACTTTCACAGAATATCTTAGTTAATAGTTGACTAACTCGAGCTCTCCTTTTCTTTCTTTCACAGTGTCTAAAGCCATTAATAAAAACTGCATCATTTCATAATTCTTAAAATTATCATTACCCCTTACCATTCAATGTTTACCATGACCACACAAGCTGATGTTTCACATTCCACCTGCACTTCATCCAAGTTGTCCACTTGCAAGAGTCCTAGTAGTTGTGATGCTATTGCATATGGGAGTTTATTACCACCTCATTTACTACCAGCAAGAGGATCTTTATTGCTCTCTGACCTGTGAATGATTCAGTTCCAAAATCCTATTTTAACGGTCTGCTTTTGAAGGCCACTTTTGGTATCATGTATATGTATATGTATATGTATATGTATATGTATATGTATGTGTATGTGTATGTGTATGTGTATGTGTATGTCTATGTCTATGTCTATGTGTGTATGTATATGTAATGTGGTACTGGAGATTGAACCTAGGGATGTTTTACCTCTGAGCTACACCACCAGTCCTTTTTAAATTTTTTTGTTTGTTTTGAAACAGGGTCTCACTAGGTTTCTGAGAGTCTTGCTAAACTGTTGAGGCTGGTCTTGAACCTGCAATCCTCTTGTCTCAGCTTCCCAAGTACTGGGATTACAGGCATGTGTCACCATGCCTGTCTAAGGTATCTGGTATCCTAACTTGAATTTTTCCCCAAAGCATGATCTTTGGAGAGAAGGGCTTGTATCCAGGTTGTTGATTTTAGGAATCGACTCTAAAGAACAGACAGAAGGACTGGAAAGAGGGGAGGTTTATCCAGGAGGGCAATCATTTGGCTAGTGAGTTGATCATTCCTTTGGGAGATGGGGGCTTGATCCAGTATGTAGTGTGTGCCTCGGGATCTTATGAGACAGGAGAATCTTCAGGATATCCACATTCCCCATCAGTCAAGGCTTGTCCCATGAGCTGTTAATGCCTCACACTCCCACACTTGTGCATGTTTTACAAATGCATGGTCCTCTACACTGTGCAGAGAAGTCCCAGGGCTAAGAGCTGGAGATCTCTGGGGAGCAGAGTGAAAATGTGGGCCATGAGCCCATGAGGTCAGGGATGCGAAATGTCCTTTCAGGACCCATCCAAGGACATGTTAATTGAGTTAAGACCAGAATAGAATGTAAAAACACGTCATCCGTGTATGTTATAGATTGGGTGTTGTCTATTTTTTAAAAATGTATCTCTGTAAAGATTCCATTTTCTCTTCGCTAACCATTTAAATCGTGGATATAATATCTATTGGAGAAAGTCACTTGTACATTTCAAAGGGGAGGAGGAGGTAAGAGCAAAAAAGTGAAGAGAGGAAAGCAAATTTAAAGCCACCTGCCTAAAGGACTCAACAGAAGGAAGACCCAACCTCGAATGATGGGTGATGACCCAGCCATCAAACACGAACCTGCCCTTTGTTTCTTGTGAACTCCTCTGCATTCATCGGGCCCCAAGTCGTTTTTCCTCTGCTGTTTCTCAACTCCCTTCACCTTCCCCTCCTCTGCAAGCCCCCACCCTGCCACTGTTATTCCTCGGTTATTGGCTCCCAGAGCCTTTGACACAAACCTATGTTGTAGCATCTGTCCCATGGCCCAGCAGCGCTTTGTCTGGCTTTTCTAATTGACCAGGGTGTCTTCTCATTTTTTCACCCTCGATGCCTTTCCAGTGCTTCATATGAACTCAATTTCTGAATTTCACTCACTTAATCATTTAGCAATGACCTTTCTGGGTCTGCTTTGTGCTGGGTGTAGTGAGAGAGACACTATTTTATAAGACCCAGGTCCTGCCCTCAGTGGCAGGCAGAGAAATCCAGTGGGCAGGTCAGAGAGGTGGCTGATTACAAGTCCAATCTCCATTATAAAGCCTGAAATCCTAATTCTGGGTGTTAAACTGATGGTCCTGAGCTGGCAAAATGCATAGGGTGAGTGGAAAGATAATGGTTCTATCAGAAGTGAAGACAGGGATAGCCAGGAGGTTGGTGACCCTCAGCCGGGGTCTGGCATGCACTTCCCACTGCAGATAGGAACACCCAATGCTGTTGGAGGGCTGAAGAGCAGCTGCCTTGGATCCAAGAGGAGACTGGGGGGAGGAAGGGCAGGATTCCGGGTCTGGACCAATCAGACTGCTAAAATCCACCTTGTTGCTTTTAGAAAGGAGGGATTTTTGTATAGTCTAATTAGAATAATAGATCCTAAGGCTTAGAAGCGATGTAAGCGGGATCTCTATTGCCTGGCTCTGTCCTTCTCAGAGCAAACTCCAGCTCAAAGTAAAAGTCTCCAGGAGGCACTAGCAGGCAACACTTTCAAGTTGTGTTAACTAGGTCTTCCAGGCTGAGCCAGCCCACAGACCAGACCTGACCCGCCAGTGCTTCAGAGAGAAGCGTCCTGAGAGGAAGAAGTGATTCAAAGACCTTCCCGCTCACTATCTGATGCCAGTCCTCAGTGCAGTTTCAGTTCTGGGTCAAGAGTTGAAATAACCCAGACACATGATCCTTGGCTCCCTCCAAGTGAGGCTGCTCTGAACCTGTCTGAGGTTTCTGGTCAGGCATTTGCAGAAGCGTGTCTGGCTCTTACCTTTCTTAGGGTGACATGTCTTATTAATTTGGAAATTTTTGTGAATTATTTTGAAAGCATACAGGCAGGTCCAGCTTGTCTGGGGAGAGAAACAACTGCCTGTCAGTTTATTTCTTATTTTTTTGTAACTGAGGTAAATCCACATGATATAAAATTAAAGTATATGATTCAGTGATATTTCATACATTCACAATGTTATGCAGCCTCTATCTAGATCCAAAATGGTTTTGCCACTTGAAAAGGAAACCCCATACCTAACAAGCAATCACTCCCCATTACGCCCTCCTACAGCCCTGGTAACTACTTGTCTACTTTCTGTCTCTGAATTGAACTACTCTGCATATATCATCTAAATGCAATCGTATAACATGTAGCTTTTTGTGTCTGGTTTTTATTGTCTTATAATATTGTATAATAGTCTCAAGGTGTAGCATATGTCAGAACTTTATTTTTTTGTGCAATGACTATTGTTCATTGCATTTTACACTGCATTTTATTTATCCCTTTATCCATCAGGTCTGTTTATTTTTTTTCTTGCCACCTTTTAACATCCTGAACATCTGAAGATGAAACTGGGTGACAGGGCTACTCTGTGTTCTTTACAAGGAGAAGAAACAAAGGAAGTCAAGACAGCCCAAGGTACAATTCTATAAAGAAAACACCTTCGAATTAAACACATAGTTAGCTGGTTGGGGATGTCTCTGTTGTTAAAGAAATGTGGAAGAGATTTCTGCTGGATTTTGTTTTATTTTTTTCTTGCTTCAGAGAAAGTATTGAGTTTGAGTTTCCTGAGTGGGTCTCCTTTATCTGACTAAACAGCTTTCTTAATGCTCTTAAGGTGGACTTTTAGGCAAGATGTGGTGAGCATAGTTCTCCAAAGTTCTAAATATAAAAGTAGCAGGGGTCAGGCAATGAGAGGAACAGACACCTGCCGGGGCCATTTGGTGTTTGGGTTGACCCCATCTCCACCGTGTCACCAGCCCAGCACTTGTACCAAAAGAGCAGACGACCAACAAAGACAAATGACTGCTCTCTCTGACGTGTTTCCTTCCCTAGGTACAAATTGCAACATAGCAGATGAAACAGAGAAGAGGAACCTCAACAGAATGGACCAATTTGGGTCCTTTACACATGTAAACAGTGTGTTTGTTGCCTGGTGACAAGGAGCCTGAGAACTAATGTGCAGTTGGACCCAGCAGGGAGGAGGGAACCTCTTTTTTGAGGGGGCTCCGGTGAGGCTGTTAAAGCTGAGGGATTCTCCAGGGCTAGTGCCCTCTTGACTTTATCCCCAGAAGAAGGGCTCCTAGTTAGTGAGGTTGAATGTTACTGGCAGATCTTTCTAGAAGGATTTTTCCCCAGAGTCCATTTACCTGAATGGAATCTTATAGTGAAGCTGAGGTCAGAAGATGTTAATTAAATGTGATCAGTGGGGGTAATAGCTTTCTGGGGCCCAGTTGAACCAGCAATTAATTTCTCCATTTTGAATATAGTTCTGGGCTAACTTACTGTTCTGCCTCTCTCAACTTTGTGTTCCCTTTGGGGTCTCTGCTGTTTTCTGGGACAGCCTGCAAGACTTCCAGCATTGCTTTATTTATCCCCCACCTAGGGCTGCAGTGCGGTGTGGTAGAAAAAAGGCAGGAGACTCTAGTTTTAGAACCAGTTCTTGCTATGGGCAAGTCATTTATCATCTCAGTATTGTGCACTCTAAAATGAAGCCAGGAGAGGAGGTGTTTCTCAAAGAATGTTCTAGAGTATTCGTCTACTTCGGAGATTGATTGAGAGATGATTTGAGAGAAGTGTTGATTCTCCTGCATTTCTGGTCTGTGGTGCTTTGGCAGAGGAAGTCCTCGGGCCAAAAAAAAAAAAAAAAAAGTAAGGCCTGAGGCCATATGGGTTGTTTAGATGGCATGAATTCCCTTAGTGCTTAGCAATTAGGGTGACATAAATTTTTATATGAAAAGTCATAGTCCAATTGAACAGAATTTAATTTATGATGGTTATTGTTGGTAGTTGATATTCATATATTTCTTTATCATTGTGCCCGGAGTGGAATTACCTGACCAAAGAATGTTTTATTTCATTTTTAATTGATTTTTAGTTTTTGTGGGGCTGCGGATTGAACCCAGGGGTGTTCTACCTTTGAACTACAACCCCAGGCCTATTTTATTTTTTATTTGGAAAAGGGTCTTGCTAAGTTACCGAGGCTGGCCTCAAACTTGGGATCCTTCTGTCTTATCCTCCTAAGTACTGAGATAATAGGCATGCACCACCACATCCTGTTGCAAAGAATGCTTTAAAACTAATAATGGTAAAGATACTAATAAAGTTGCTGAGAGTTAAGCCTCCAATACAGTGATACTCCCCCACACCAATATAGTGACTTAACCAAGTAGGAAATTCACTTCTCTTTGATACGATGACAATAAGTAAGTGGTTCTGAACTGAGCGCTGACTGCCATTGTCTGCAGCCAGCTCTACTGCTGGTCTAGAATGGCTGCATAAGCTCTCATCATGTCCCAGCTGACAAGCAAAATGACTTGACTAGGGAACACCCATGTCTTCTCTGGTAGTACACGACCCGGAAGCAGCACACGCTCTTCTACTCACATCTCATTGGCAGGACTTAGTCACATGGCCACATATTAAGTTGCAAGGAGGCTACAAAATGTAGTCTCTAGCTTAGATATGCACCTAACTAAAATTTGGGAGTTCGTTTTAAGGTAGAGAGGATGATTGTTAGTGTGCAACTATATTCTCTGCTAGAAGACTCAAGTCAAATTATTTTTCCAAAATGATTTGTACCATAGTTCAGTTCCACCAAAATTGCTTGCCCCTTTAGCAGGCATATATGGGGGACCTTTTATTGTGTAAGACCTTCAGATACCCTGGGGATGTTGATTTAGAGATGTGGGAGATAGTTGAGTATGCCGGAAATAGCTAGAGACTAGGATTACCTTAAGTGCTGAATTGTATGGTTCTGACCCTGCATGTCATGGACATTGTTGGTGAAAGCTGGGGTGGGCAGGAGTTTCCCTCCTTTCTAGGGTAGTATTGACCAATAACTCTTTTTTTTCTTTCCTTTCCTTTTCCTTCCTTCCTTCCTTCATTTTCTTTTTTGTGGAGCTGGGGTTTGAACCCTGGGGCATTCTACCTCTGAGCTACACCTCCAGTCCTATTTTATTTTGTAACAGGATCTCACTAACTTGATGACAGTCTCACTAATTTGCTGAGGCTGGTCTCAAATCTGAGATCCTCCTGTCTCAGCTTCCCAAGTACTAGGATTTCAGGCATATGCCACCATGCCTGGCTACCTCAGCCTTTTGTATTTATTTATTTTTAGACAGGGTCTTTACCAAGTTGCCCAGGCTGACCTTGAACCTGAAATCTTCCTGCCTTAGCTTCCTAAGTTGCTGGAATTACAGGTGAGTGTCATTGTACCAAACTTCTGTGTTCTACTTTCTTACTCTACATTTTCTGGAACATAAGCTTGCCTTCTCTTCATTTACCCATTTTTCCATACCTTCTTTTTCCCATCTATCACGTTGTTTATCTATCTATCCATCTGTTCATCCATTCATCTAGCCAGCCTCTCAAGTAAACTAATTGTCTTTAATAGTAACACCATTAATCTCCCAGTTGAGGAAATTCATGGCATAATAACAGGCTAATGGGATAGATGTTTGGGGAGAATATACAGTAGATTTAGCCATCTTAGGTCTTCTACTTAATTATAGAGCTAGCTAGCTTAAATCTGTAGTGTCAAGATAAAAGCAAATTTGAAGATGATTTTTCTCAGTCTGCAATCACTTCTGCCTAACCACTGTCACTGTAGAATGTGAAATAATTTGCATCTGGAACCATGGTGGCCCTTCTGTGAGGCAGCAGATGTGGAGGCCTCTGGTGGCACCTGCTGGGTCTGGCTGCCGATCTGTCCTCAGAGGGTTTCAGTGGTGACGCCACCTGTGGTTAGGTCGCTGGGATTGTGGTACAATCTGCCCTGTTGCTACTTTCATTCCTAGTAGCTTCACTCTGAGGAGCTTTTGACAACTTTCATAGACATGGGTCAGCATGGGAAAACCAGTTCCTCTGTATGAGACTGATTTTATCTGTTTGCAAAGTGGCTGATCTTGGGTTAAAATATATTCCTTATCACATCAAACACCCAGAACGTGCCAGCCCACAGCTACTCCCAGCGCATCCTGGGCCTTCTCAGTGGGGTCCTTTGTGTCACAGGACTGCCAGACTAGCTAAGAGGTGCCTGGCTGGCTGAGGCACTTCTGGGCTTCATCCCACCCAGCTCTGGGTCTAATCAAACATCTGTAGCTTAGTGGGACATCCTGCTTGCCCTGGTGACTCAGAGCTCTGGAGGCAGCTGGTTGAGGTTTTGTTTACAGCAGTGGCACTCACTTGTTCCATACCCCCAATCCTGTAAATCACTCCACAGGTGGCCTGGCATTTGGTGCAAATAAGAGTTGTCAACTGTGGCTATCTTTCTCCTGTCTTTCTTTTTTTTTTTTTCTAAACAAAATTAAGCTGTGGGGAGTCCATTAATAAAAGGTTTCTATTACAAAATTATTGGCACTCTGCAAGGGGCTTTGGAGGAGAGTAGGAAGGAAGATCAATATTATTTAGAATAAAATAGCAGGGCAGACATTACTCAGGGGAAATGGGCTCTTCAGTATGAGAGGGAATATAGATTTCCATCTGGGCAGTCAGTGTCTGAATATGATGAAACAGTGGGTTAGAATCGGTGGTCTGGTAATTATTTGAGAAGTCTTGGGGATACTTTAAATGTGCTTTTAAAAAAGAAAAGAAAAGAAAAACAAACAAAATCCTCGGCTAAAGCGTCTCAGAAATAAGGAGCAAGTATTTGCACAAGCAAGCAGAAACCCCCAAATTAAAGCAATGTGAACCCACTGGATAACAAAAATGCAGAGCATTTGATTAATTTGTGGTGGATCCAAGGCCACAGAAACCATGGTGACTGGGCCTGTGTTTGCCTCCGGGAAGGAAAGAGGACTCGGAGGAAAGGCTTCTAGGTGGGGTGGCTAATGAGAAGCTGTTCCTCTTCTGTAAGCCTGGCTCCTTCACTTGTCTCTTGGAAGCTTTGGGAATGGGTAAGAATGGGAGGGAAGCACAGTGTATTGTCACAGAGAGCAGGTCAACTGAATGGGGTAATTTGTTCTCCATCTTTGTCTCATGAGCCAATTAACCTGCAGGCTAGTGAAGTACAACTGGCAGTTAATTGGGCCATTGTTGGAACAGTGCAGAATCTATGGTACTATTTGCAGATGGCTGAGATGGGGATCCCAGGATGAAGAGAAACTTGTTTGGCTGCATCAGTGATGG
This sequence comes from Graphiurus murinus, assembly GCA_004027655.1. NCBI lineage: Eukaryota > Metazoa > Chordata > Mammalia > Rodentia > Gliridae > Graphiurus > Graphiurus murinus. The sequence continues at coordinate 5,445 of PVLC010035665.1, read as the reverse complement.
GGCCTCAGCTCTCGGGCCCAATGGCTAGCCAGGGGACTCCTGAGAGTCCTGGGCATTGCCAGAGAAGATGAGGGAAAGGAAGAGAGAAGAGAAGGGGAACTCCCAACTCCCAGGTGAAGAAAAACTAAGGGGGTGGGGGAGAAATAGTGAAAGAGAAGAGGAGGGTAGGGTGGAGGAGAAGATACAGGGCTTTTTGGTGCTGACTGTGGCCTTAGGAGGGATTTCACCTAAGACAGCTTTCTTAATATTCAGAGGGGGGTTCATGTCCTATAAGGTTTTTTTTTGTGGTACTGGGGATTGAACCCAGGGACATTCTACCTCCGAGCTACACTCCAGCCCCATTTTTATTCTTTATTTTGAAACAGGGTCTCTCTAAGTTGCAGAGGGCCTCACTAAGTAGCTGAAATTGGTCGCGAACCTGGATCCTCCAGTCTCAGCCTCCCAAGTACTGGGATTACAAGCATGGGCCACTACACCCAGCTCTTATAAGGTATTAATTGTTGCCTTATGAGGGAACAAAAAATAGGGTAGAGAAATCCTTTAGTCTGACCCATTAGCAAATGTTTGGTTCAACAGGTTTCTTTACTGTAGCTCTTCCCAGAGCCTTCAATAAACTCAAGTGCATTATGGGGCTCTTAAATGGAACCATAGTATGTAAAATAAAAATAGTTTTATTGAGGACTTATTTACTCAAGGACAATTCAGGACAAACATTCTGAGAAACACAGTTTTGGCCCAGGACAAAGCACTCGAAAAACAAGAACAGTCCAACCCCAAAGCTAGTAGAAGACAAGAAATTATGAAAATCAGAGCAGAAATTAATAAAGTAGAGAATAAAAAAATACAGAAAATCAACAAACCAAAAGCTGGTTTCTTGAAAAAATAAACAAGATAGATAAACCATTGGCCAACCTAACCAAAAGAAAGAGAGAACTCAAATTACCAAAATAAGAAATGAAAATGGTGATATTATCACTGACAGCATAGAAATACAGAGGATCATCAGAAACTATTTTGAAAAACTATACTCCAACAAAATGGAAAATCTAGAGGAAATTGACAAATTTCTAGACACATATAACCTTCCTAAATTGAGTCAAGAATATATAGAAAACTTAAACCGACCAATAGCAATCAAAGAGCTAGAAATAGCAATAAAGAGTTTATCATCAAACAAAAGCCCAGGGCCAGATGGTTTTCCAAGTGAATTTTATAAAACATTTATAGAAGAGCTAATCCCAACACTCCTCAAACTATTCTGTGAAATAGAAAGCAACGGAACCCTCCCAAACACATTCTATGACGCCAACATCACATTAACACCAAAGCCAAATAAAGATAGCTCAAGAAAAGAAAACTATAGGCCTATATCACTGATAAACTTAGATGCAAAACTGCTAAACAAAATATTAGCAATGCGCATTCAAAACTGCATCAAGAAAATTATACACCATGACCAAGTTGGGTTCATCCCAGGGATGCAAGACTGGTTCAACATATGAAAACAATCCATGTAATTCACCACATAAACAGAATCAAAGACAAAAATCACATGATCATCTCAATTGATGCTGAAAAGCATTTGACAAGCTCCAACACCCATTCATACTAAAAGCACTTCAGAGAATCAGAATAGAAGTTTGTACCTCAACATCATAAAGGAATATACTATAGGCCCACAGCCAACATCATATATATATATACTTTTTTTTTTTGTGGTACTAGGGATTGAACTCAGGGACATTCTACCTCTGAGGTATACCCCCAGCACTATTTTTTATTTTTTATTTTGAAACACGGTCTCACTAAGTTGTGGAGTGCCTCACTAAGTAGCTGAGGCTGGCTGCGAACCTGAATCTTCTGGTCTCAGCCTCCCAAATGCTGGCATTACAAGCATGCGCCACCACACCTGGCTTCAACATCATATTAAATGGAGAAAAACTATAAGAGTTCCCAATAAAAACAGGAACAAGACAAGGATGTCCATTATCACCCCTCTGTTCAATATAGTACTTGAGACTCTAGCCAGAGCAATAAGGCAAGAGAAGGAAATCAAAGGGGTAAAAATAGGGAAAGAAGAACTAAAACTATCCCTTTTTGCAGATGACATGATACTATACTTAGAAGACCCAACAAACTCAACCAAAAAACTTATAAGAACGATCAACAAGTTCAGCAAAGTGTCTGGATACAAAATCAATCTTCAAAAATCAGAAGCCTTTCTGTATGCCAACCATAAATCCATTGAAAAAGAAGTCCAGAAAACAATTCCACTCACAATAGAACCCCGAAAAATAAAATACTTAGCGATAAACCTCACCAAAGAGGTAAAAGACCTCTATAAGGAAAACTATAAAAAGTTGAAAAAAGTAATTGATGAAGACCTTAGAAGATAGAAAGATGTACCATGCTCTTGGATAGGCAGAATAAATATCATCAAAATGGCCATCCTCCCAAAAGTGATCTACAGATTCAATGCAATACCCATGAAATTACCAAGGGCGCTCCTCACAGACATAGAAAAATCAGTCCTTAAATTCATCTGGAAAAACAAAAAGCCCAGGATAGCCAAAGTAGTTCTTAGCAACAAGAACCATGCAGGAGGTATCACAATACCTGACTTCAAACTCTACTACAAAGACACAGTAATAAAAACAGCATGGCATTGGCACAAAAACAGACACATAGACCAATGGAGCAGAATAGAAGACTCAGAAACAGATCCACGTGCTTACAGTGAATTGATTTTTGACAAAAGAGCCAAAAATATACACTGGAAAAAAGATAGACTCTTTAACAAATGGTGTTGGCAAAACTGGTTAACCATATGCAGGAAAATGGAAATAAACCCCACTTTCTCACCCTGCACAAGAGTCAACAGGTGGATCAAAGACCTGGAGGTCAGGCCAGAGACCTTGCAGCTACTTGGAGAGGGCATAGGCTCAGCACTTCAACACATAGGCACAGGTAAAAACTCTCTCAACAAAACCCCTTCCCTGCTTTGTAGGTAACACTGAGCCATTTCCACATCGGTTCTTCCTGAAGCTGAGACAAAGCCCTGTCACCACCCTCTGGCTGGAGCAGGAAAGCTACCTGCCAGGTAATGTTCCAGAGCCAGTTTTCATGACACTAATGTTCGTTCGTTCGTTCATTCATGCATTCATTCATTCATTCATTCATTCACTGATGCACTCATTCACTCAAACTGCCTGTTTGCTGTTGTGCCACAGGTTCTGGCTCCAAGCACTTGCTCTGTCCTCAGACTTAGGTGCCTGTGCCTGACTCCCATTCCTCCATAGTTGGAAATGTCCTGATTTTTCTTTCGGCATTTTGACAGTCAGTGCTCCTGCCTTTGGCTTTTACTTCCCTTCCAATTCAGTATTGCTTACTGTCTTCAAGCTCAAGATCACTCTCCAGTGCAGCCCTTCAACTATATAATCCACCTGTAGTACAGGTGGCTGACTGGTGGCTCAGTTTTCTCCACCAAAATAAGCTAAAATCCTCATCTCCATCTTCTCCTGAGAGTATGGATTCAAGAAACATCTATCTTCTGAGCTTCTTTCAGCATCTCAACTGTTTCCAGCACCAGAAAGTTTTTCTTGTAATGACATACTGTTTTCTCTAACTGATGAGTAAGTTATTTCCTCTTTATTATGACTTGAATCTTCAATGTGTTCCCAAAGGCCCATGTGCTAAAGGCCTGGTTGCCAGCCTGTGGTGCTGTTGGGAGGTGGCGGAATCTTTAGGAGCTGAGGCCTAGCAGGAGAAAGTTAGGTAATTTGGGGCCCTGCCCTAGATGGGGATATTGGGACCTTGGCCCTTTCCCTCTCTCTTTGCTTCACAGCCACCATGAAGTGGGTAGCCTCCTCTGCCATATGCTCCTGCCATGCTATACTGTGCTACTACAGGACCAAAGTGACAGGACCAAGCGATCATGGACAGAAAACTCCAAGACCATGAGCCAAAATAAACCTTTCTTATTTTTAAGTTGATTATCTCAGGTATTTAGTCCCAACAATGGAAATCTGACTAACACACTCTTGTTTTCCACAAGAGCAATGGAGAACGAAGAATACCACAGAGGGGCATTGGGCATTGGTGTGTTAGTACTGAGGTGGGCAGGCTTGGTGACTCTGCATTCTTCTTCCTGGAGGGGAACAGTTCCCACCCTGGGTATGGCCGCTCATATGCTCTCTGAGGACCTCTATGGTGGGTGGAAGGGAGCTGGTAAAGTTCCTTAGGCCTGATCCTCACTACTATGCCCTTTCCATGAAGTCACTTAAATGGTGGCAACCCTAGAATCCCCATTCCTGAGAGAACTCCCTCTAGAGACACTGTTTCATGGGCTTGTGTTCAAACTCCCACTAGCATCATGCAGTAGAGACAATCCTAGTACAAGCTAATGAGATGCTGTCCTAAATGTCATACTTTCATGCAGATTCCCTGCTTCCTCTATAGGTCCACAGGGTTCACCTCTCCTGATGAAGGCATTTATTCTACCCGTTTTATAGGAGATATATGAATACATGGGATAAAAAATTACTCCTACCCAGAAGCTCAGTGTAAACAAAAGAATTTAAGCTTCCCTTGCACATGACTCCTGACAAGGATTTAAAAAGGTAATTATCCACTTCTTAGATTTACTTTCTTTCACTTTCTACAAAAGGAATTCCTAGCCTTTAATGGGAGCACTAATACAGGGGAACATATGTATCTTTTTTTCGCCAAGACTAACAGGATAAATTGGCAGTAGGGAAGGAAGGATGTGGAAAAAATTATGCTTTTGGAAGGCTGGTTTTTCCCCAAATACAATGACTACCTGCTCATCATAGATATTTTGGAAAATACAGAAAGAATGAACATTTTTCTATCAAGATAAATGGGGAAAATGTCACTCTGGTGTTAGCCAAGAAATATTTATTTCTCCAGTTACTGCTTGCTTTTTGCCTACAAACATTGAAGATCTTGTATCTAATCATATCTCCAACTTTGTATGAGTTAGCAGAAAACTGTGGTGTTAACTTGTAGAATAACTAATTTTTCATGGGATAGTGTTTATTAGATGCCTAGCATGTGCTGGGAACTCTGCTAGGCCTTGGGGATATATTAGTGAGCCAGATGGATGTGGGGTGACTACTCATAGAAGGTATGATCTGGTGGATATTGACAAATACTAATACATCTCAATGAGTATAGCTTGCACTGAGTTAGCATTTTGTGTGTGTGTGTCAAGAAAACTTAATTCCTCTGATGTTTGAGTGTTCTTCCAGCATTCCCCCCTTCTTCCCCTTCCAAGGAGTCTAGACTGCACTGTGGCTTCAATGTGGGTGAACCCCAGGTTGCCAGAGGACACCTCTGTCTTTTGTAAATGTTGCTTAGCATTGTCTCTTGGAGGAGATTGTGGCTGCATCCCAGAGGAGGAGGAGAAGGAGGAGGAGGAGGAGA
>PVLC010035664.1:0-16222 GCA_004027655.1 Graphiurus murinus | reverse complement strand
ATGGTTAGGTTATAAATGATTTTAGCAAGGGTCAGAGGAGGAATTTTCTACCTACTTAACATTTTGTGAGCTACAAACACTTAAAACCCACAAAACACTTGAGCTGGTTCTTTAGCTGTCTAGTCTCCTTAAAGATCTGGCGAACACTCTTGTTCTGGTCACAGTGAAGTGTAGTACCACTGCAGCAAACCACTTTTTCAATGTCTTCCCCAGCATGTTTCTTGTAATTAAAATCCTATTATTAGAGACCCCTGAACTGCAGTGAAGACCTTCTTGTCATTTCTCACTCCTTAAAAACTTTTGTTCATTTTGCATTTAAATATAAGTAGAAGGGCTCAGTGGAAGGCAGACCATCCCTTATCTGTACTGTAGAAGAGTGGACAAGGTAGACATTAAGTCAGGTCTGGTGGCCTGTAATTCCAGTACTTGGGAGGCTGAGACAGGAGCATCACAGGTTTGAAGCCAGCCTCTGTAATTTAGTGAGATCCTCAGCAACTTAGTAAGAAATAAAATAGGGCTGGGGGGGTGTAGCTCAGATGTAGAATGCCCTTGGGTTCAATCCTCAGAAACACACAACAACAACAACAACAACAACAACACACACACACACACACACACACACACACACCTAGATACAAACCACTCCTTAGCCTAGTTGGAAGCAGCTGTAAGAGGCAGGGACATCAACTAGGTTGGGGCCAGGAATTGTGGGCCTTTGGGGCAAGGCAGTTCAGCAACCAGTGCAGACTAGCTACTCTGCGAAGGAAGAGCTTCTCACCTTGACCAAGAGTCCTGAGAAAAGTGACTTCCAAGATTGGCCACATGGCTTCCCAGAGAGCTTGCTATGGTCAGGACAAAAAGGCCCCAGACAAAGGGTCCTGGATATCCTAGGCCCATGGTGGACCTCCCCATGGTCTCTTGCTTCTGTACTTCTTTCTTTTATAGGGAAAGATTTAACTTCCTTTATTTGACCTAAGTCTGTTTTACCATTTCTTTTTATCATACCCATAGGCAACATATTTTGAATTCAAGTGGCCTCCCATAGAAGGTAATATGAAACGGCCACAACCCAGGGGGGCCAGTCCCTTAGCTTGGAGTCTGAAGACTTTGAAAACAGGGTCTCACTAAGTTGCAGAGGGCCTCACTAAGTAGCTGAGGCAGGCCCCGATCCTGCAATCCTCCTGTCTCAGCCTCCCGAGTACTAGAACTACAAGAGTGTGCCATCAAGCCCGGCCAAAGAACCGCTCCCCTCCTCCCCCGCCAAATTCAAGGTGTGTAACTTTACTAAACCTGCCTAGTGCTCAAATTTCTCTTTTATAATAAGAGGAAATGCAATGCCTATGATAAAGAGCTACTATAAGGATTGGATTCAACAAGAAAAGCTACATAAAATGGTATTATTCTGCAAATTCTTTGTGCTCAACATACTTGGGTCTGTGAAGGATTTAATTAGCTCTTCCATTGCTAACATCCAAGAAACAGCAAGATGGCAGTTTTGCAAAAATACCCAGTTTCCTGTTTTCATTGCATCCTTGATCATTTTCTCGGCAATGGGTCCTTGTCCTTGCCCCAGTGAAATTGACTGCACCCTGAACAATGACAACAAACAAACAAGCAACAGTTTTATGCTATTTTTAAGCAGTACAGATATTTTTAAAAAAATATAAATATGGTATAATAGACTTTGGCTTGCAATATACACATTTCTAATCCTAATAAATGTACAAATATTTTTCTTTCTTTAAAACATTTTTATTATAACACATACATAGAAAAGTACAACCCCCCCCCCAACAAATATATAGATCTATGAGTACCAGAAATGAACACTTGTGGTTGAGAAGAGAACGTGGCTGACACCTCAAAGACATATCACCTATGTCTCTCTCTATCATAATCTTTTCCCCTATTTTCTTCCCAAAGGTGACAGTTATCCTACCTTCTATCAACATAACTGGTTCGTTCTGAAAAACTTGAAAGTTTTAAGTCTAACATATATACAGAAAACCTACACAAATCCTTAGTTTGTGGCTTGGTATGTTTTCCCAAAGTGAACTTGCACATGTGCCATTACCTAGGTCAAAAGACAGATCATTTTCAGCACCCTACTAATTAGTATTGCAAAGGCAACGACAGTATAGGATTCTAACACCACAGATTAATTTTGCTTGTTTTGAATTTTATATAAGTGGATTCATATAGTACAAAAAGAAATCTCATACCCGCTGTGTTAAGAGTTCTTCAGAAAAACAAAACTAATAGTATGTATGATATATCTGTATATATCATACATATATATAAGAATATATGTATATATTTTGAATATACATACATAGTATATATGACATATATGGGAATATATATTCCCATAATATATACATGTGTATGTGTGTATATACATATATATGTAATATATATATAATTTATATATAATTATATATATATAAATTATATTATAATTTTATTATATATAATTTATATATATAATTTTATTATATATAATTTATATATATAATTTTATTTTTTCCCCTGGAAACTGAACCCAGGAGTATTCTAGCTCTGCGCTATACCCTCAACCCTTTTTATTTTTTCTATTTTGAAACAAGGTCTTGTTAAATGGCTGAGGGTTTCATTAAGTTGTTGAGGTTGGCCTCTAACCTGTAATTCTCCTGTCTCAGCCTTCCAAGTACTGGTATCATAGGCATGCACCACCTCGTCTGGCTCTACACACATATATTTAATGGGAATTAGTTCAAGAGTTGATGGAGACCATGAAGTCCCACCATCTGCCTTCTGCAAGCTGAAGAATAAGGAAAGCCAGTCCCAGTCTGGAGGCCTGAGAGGTAGAATGCACCAGCTTGAACAGACATGGCTCAGCTCATACAGTATATTTCTTCAGATATTCTTCCTGGCTCTTTCTCTCTCCTCTCCTGGGACTTCATGTTGGAGTGCTTGGTGTTGGTGGTATGTCTCAGGTCTCTTGGGCTCTGTTCATTTTTCTTCATCCTGTTTTTCTTTCTGCTCTTCATGTTGAGAAATCTCAATTGACCTATCTTCTCGTTCACTGGTTCTTTCTTCTGCCTCCTCACACATACTATTGTATCCCTTGGTAAAATTTTTGTTTTAATTATTGTATTTTTAATCTCCAGAATTTCCATTTTGTTCCTTTTTATAAGCTGTTTATTGATAGTCTCTATTTTGGTGAGACACTTCTCATGTTTTGCTCTAGTTCTTGATTTTCTGTTAGCTACATGAGCATCTTTAGAGACAAAGACAGTGGAAGGGTGTGGGGAGGGGGCGTGGAGAAGGGATGGTTAATGAGTCCAGGGACATGGCTGGATAGCAAGAATAACCTCTAATGCTCTATAGCGTGGTAGGATAATTATGGTTGACAACAATTAGTTGAATATTTTTTTTTTTTGTGTGTGTGTAGAACTGGGGATTGAACTCAGGGGCATTCTACCTCTGAGCTACACCCCTAGCCTATTTTTTATTCTTTATTTTGAAACAGGGTATCACTAAGTTGTGGAGAGCCTCACTAAGTAGCTGAGGCTGGCCGTGAACCTGGATCCTCCGGTTTGAGCCTCCCAAGTACTGGGATTACAAATGTATGCCACCACACCTGGCTCAGTTGAATATTTCAAATGGCTAGTTGAGAGGGTTTTGAGTGCTCCCAACAGAAAGAAATAATAAATGTCCGAGGTGATAGATATGCCATTTACTCTGATCTGATAATTAAGCATTATATACATATATCCAAATGTCAGACTGGTTCCCCATAAATACAATTACTATGTGTCACTTAAAAATGAAAATACCTAAAAATAAAATTTTTGTCTAATAAATTCAATGAGTTCATCAGGGTCTATTAATGATTTTTCCTGTGGATCGGCCATACTTTCCTATGTCTTTAGATATCTTAGGATTTTTTTAAAATGAAAAGTGGACATTTTAATTATTAATGGGCAACTATAGAAATCATATTGTTTTCTCTCCTCTATTTGTTTTTGCTACTTACTTTTGGTCTATTTAATGGCTTGTGAATTAGTTTTGTAATATCCATATTGTAGACACTGATGTCTATTTGGTTGGCTTAGTGGTCAGTCAACGAGAAATCTCTCAGGTCTGCAGGTGGCCTCTTGTGTGTATCTTGGGTCCTGCCTTCAACACTCGGCAGGGTTGAAGAAGGGGGAACTCATCCTGCCTGTTCAGTGGGGCACTGGTCTCTTCTAGTGTCTCCAGCTCTCCTGGTCCTCAGGCTTTTGGGCATCAGCTCTCTTCAATCTCCAGCTTGATGACTGCAGATCTTGGGGCTTCTTAGCCTCTAAAATTTTGAGAGTCAGTTCCTTCTAATAAATCTAAAGGTTGGGTCCCCTGGGTGGTGCTATTGGGAGGCTCAAATGAAATCTATACCTGCTTTTATGGTGTATTGCTTCATTTTGATGACACGTATAGCTAAATGTGTAGTAAAGAATACCTGAATGGAAGAGTTTGCACTCCACAGTAGGAAGAACAGAGGCCCCTTTTGACAGAAAAGCGCACAGTGCGACCTTACCGTTCGGAATACCCGCTCTCTCGGGCGAACCTCTGGAATGCACCCATGGGATCCGAGCCTGTGCTCAAGATGAACACCAGGGGAGTGTTGCATGACATGTCCTGATACAGAGTGGCCAGGTCCACAGGCGGCGTCTCCACAAATTGTTTCCCAAGATTTTCTATCACAAAGTCTGTAAGAGCAAAAACCACCTAAAAGTTGAAAAGAAAAAAATAAAAATATTTAAAAATAGTATGTTGGATGAAGATCTTTCATAATTCTTTAATTTTTCCCCTTGGTTCCGCAGAGGGTGGTGCCCTGAACTTCTACACCTATTCTTTTGTGATTGGGTAGATTTATTTCTTACAGAAGTAATTTGGTGGATTTGTGCACCAATATCTGCTGACAGCCATGGTTCTCACAACTTCATTGAGCAAGATGAACTATGGTTAAGAAGAAAGCTATTATCATTCTCTCTACTGTGGTCCCCACTTCTCCACTTGTGGGTGCCTAAAACCATGAATATTACTGGACTCTATATGTGACATGTTTTCCCCTAAACATACACACAGTTTTGATAAGGTTTAATTTATAAATGAGGCATGGTAGGAGATTAACAACAACAATAATAAGACAGAACATTCTAACAATATACTGTAATGAAAGTTACGTGAATGCAGTTTCTCTTATTGTATTTTCTATATTACTGTATTCACCCTTCTTGTGATGATGTGAGATGATACACAGCCTACATGTGTATCATGAGAAGATGATCCCATCCTGGTCCAGGGTCATGGCCTGGATCATGCCCTTCTGTGGCCAACTGAGGAAAGGAATTCATATGCTTGCCTATTTAAGAGAGGCTGTATTGTGGTACACAGGATGTGAAGTACATTCTTACTCAGGATAATCTTATAGTTGGATTAAAGCAGTACTTCCCAACTATGCTTTGGCCTTTTCCAGTTAGTTTCAAATAGAAAATTAGCATTCTCTCTCTCTCCTCTCTATCTCACTCCCTTTTTCTCTCTATCCCTCCCTTCCTTCCCACCTTTCTCTCCCCACCAAGGGAACAGCCTCTATTTTTTCTCTAGTGTCTCCTGAAACTCACCATTTGGATTATTAGCAGGTAATATAGATTCCTTTATTATCAATAACATGGGGATTATACCTGTATATATAAATCTGGATCTACCTGCAATGTTTCATTCATTCTGCTGATACTTTGGCTGTATATTCCATACCTCATTGGATTTCACAACACTTCTTTCTCCTAGTGTTTTTTCTGCCCCATGACTACTCCTTCCCATGAGCTCTTCATCCCTCTGCTGGACTCTTTAAAAGTTGGTGCTCATCAGAGTTTCATTCTTTGCCCACCTGACATCTTATTCTGTTGTGCATCATTCCTCTCCAGTCCCAACAATGCTGATGATCCCCACATCTCTATTTCTCTCTAGAGTTTCTTACCTACACATTAGCTTCCAGACTGCTGTCCACCCTGATAGCTGGCAGGCACTGTAGAGTCACTGACATCTTCTCTACACATTTCTTCTTTTACATTTGCTTAGTTGGTACCACTATCCCTGCCGGCACCCAAGAAAAAAATGGGAGCCACACTGGTTGCCTCATTATACCCCTCCACCTCTGATCTTCTACTTATGTCTTAATTCAGGTTACCATGATTTACTATATAGACTAACTCCATCGTTTTCAAACAGGTCTGGTGACCATGGTTTTGTGCCCTTCAAATGCCTCCTCCCCAGTGTTGCTAAGATTCTCTGTTAAAGCCCTCCAGCAGAGCCCCGCATCACTTACACAGATACCCTAAATTTCCTAATTGAGCACAGTAGGAAAGGAGGGCCAGGTCCCTGGGCTGGTTCTCCAGACTTTTCTTTCATTATTATCTGTATAAAGCAATATGTTCTAGTAATAGCAAAGAATATTTTTTAGATACTTGAACGTTGTCAGCCTCAAATAAATTTATGAAGCATAAATTGTTGATGAATTGCAGTAGAAATAATTTTAGCACAGTATTTTAATAATAAAAAACCCTACCTTTTCTTCCCTACAACATTTAACAAGAATTAGCTTGTGGAAAGAATTCAAATCCAAGGCAAAAGAATGTGGGCGTGTGATTGCCATTTCCTGTGCCATGGTGGGTTTAGGATAGCCTTCCCATTCCAGTGGGTTAATGTGAGTCTCAAAGGATCCTGCAAATGAAAATTTAAAAGACACTTTAATTTGAGTAATTTGACTTTGAAATTAAATAAATATATGTTTGGTGATTAAAAAAAGATCTCTACATTTACTATCAGTTTTAACCACAAATATAAATATAGCACTCCCCCTTACCAGATATAATTAAAAGGCAAATAATTTAAAATGAGATCAGAAAACAAGAAACAATTGCAAAACACTTACCAAAAAAAACCAAAAAAACAAAAACAAAAAAACCCTAAACCAAAAATAATAGAGAGGTTGAACATAAAGGGGTGCATAGAGATATTATATCAAGCAAATGTGAACAAAAATTTGAGGGATAAAAATAATATTTGATAAATTAGAATTCAAGGCAAACACAATTAATTAGGACAAATTAATTAGGACAAATTAATTAGGTTGAAATGCAAATTCTGTAATAAAAACAGAACCCATATGTGCCAGATAATAGTATAAGAATATATCAAACAGCTAGGCATGGTGGCACACACTTATAATCTCAGTACTTGGGAGGCTGAGACAGGAGGATCTCAGGATCACAGGTTCTCGGTCAGCCTCAGCAATTTGTGAGGCCCTCTGCAACTTAGTGAGAGCCTGCTTCAAAATAAAGAATAAAAATAGGGCTGGAGGTGTAGCTCAGTCACCCCTCCCCCCCCAAAAAAAAGAATATATCAAAAATCACTGTTGGAAGTAGAAGAAAAAGCAGGAAAAAGCCCCATAATAAGGGTGAGAAATAGCATATAAGTATTAGTCTATGGCAGAAGAAGTATTCAAAGTTCTGGTATATATAATTTGAATGATATAACTAAGAGATGAATAAATTGTCATATATACAACTCTATGCCCTACAAAACCCAGAATACATCATTTCCTCCCTGCCACCCCCAGTCGTAAAATACTTGTAAGAAATGAACTGCATCTTAAGTGAGGGTTAGGATCCTAGTTAGCTCATTAGATGGTTATAATATATAGTATGAATTAGCATTGCAATTTTTGTAAGTACAAGTACATGGTGTGCTATAAAACCCATGGAAAGCCTACGCAGCCAGTGTGTCCTCCAGTGGTGACACAGGTTTCTTGTGTTGAACACTGGGAAAAATACGTGGCATGAATTTCACATTGGAAAATTATTTTTTTTCCAGCTGGTCTGCTAGACCTATCCTCTGAGGGCCTAATAATAGCAACCAAAGAGCTGGTAACACTTAAAAAATTAGTGATGCGTATGACCATGACCCTGGAGTAGTGTTCACCTTTGCAAAGCTTCTAATTTCTACAGGGAATATAGATAATTACATGAGATGAGACCATAGGGCATGCCACCCCATAATGTTCTTTAGTTGAAGGCGATGGTACTGTTCTGAGGACCAGGTAGTAGGACCATTCATTATAAAATTACACAAAAACCCCGCACAAACACACAAAATACCTTTCCCTGAGAGTCTCATTATTTATCCCGTAATCGCTAAGACTCTTGCATTTTTAAACAATGCATATTTAAAAAAAAATCTCAACTAGTAGAACATGAAGCACTTAGAAATCATAAAAGACTAAAGACTAAGGCAATTAGAATATTTTTGAAAGTATGAATGACAGTGGAACTAATTACTAAACATCACCTGTAGAGAGCTAAATCTCACTTTTAGAACACTGGCCATCCTATTGCAAGTGTGCAAACATTCACGATTCTGTAGGATTTCAGGGAACACATCTTGAAATTTAATAAATGGAATCAAGAAAAGTTTTTTTTTCTTTAATTGCTGAAATTTTGTTCCCACTTGACAGGGATATCACATGGTGTCTTTAATTCAAAATTGACAGTTGTCTCTAGAATCACTTTGCTTTTCAATCTTCTCTCTCTCTTTTGGTATGAAGGATTGAACTCAGGGGCCTTCTGTCTCTGAGCTACATCCCTGACCCTATTTTATTTTTTTTAAATTTTGAAACAGGGTCTTACTAAGTTTCTGAAAACCTCCCTAAGTTGCTGAGGCTGGCTTTGAACCTGCGATTCTCTTGTCTCAGCCTCTCATGTACTGGGATCACAGGTGAGTGCCATTAGGCTTGCCTACCTTCCCTCCTTTCAGCCCTTCTCCCTTTCTTTGCCTCTGTGTGTCCAAGGCTCCCTCTAGCTCTTTCTGTTTTGGATCTCACCCTCACTGTCCATCTCTGGGCTTCTCCTATGGGTATTTTTCCTTTCGAGTTCTATAGCTGTCTCTTGCTGTCTCATTTAACTGGTGTATAATACTGAAACGTAATTTTTATTTGATCCATTTATTGAAAGGCATTTAATTTTTTCTTGTCTCTATTTATAAATCAAATGAGTATATTCGGATCCTAGAAATTCTGGAAACCAGAATTTCAAACCAGCACACTTGCTGGATGTACTTAGTTAAAGAAATATTCATATTAAAAGTATAAGAGTACTAAAAATAGAATTTCAAATTAGTGTGTATAGGGTGACTAAATAAAAAGAGTATGGATGATCCACCTAAAGTCAAGAAAGAAAAAGCTTGTCCCTCCCCCTCCAAAAAAATCCCCATAATAGGACACAAATAAACCAAAATGTGGCTAATTGCAAAGAATCAGTTTTATGCAAACCAATGGTATAAATTCCATACTATAATTGAATTATAAACAATAAAAGATGATCCCCCAAATCCTAAATGTTTTTGAAATAAAAATATACTTTTAGAATGAAAAGCGCTATGTATTAAGACTTGTGGGGGACAATAATAAAGAATGTTTTAATTCAGAGCAGTGCTTACATCGGGAGAAAAAAGAAAAGGTACTGTGAAGAAGTATGAGAGCATTCTGGGATGTTAGTAGCATTCTAGTTCTTTTTTTTTCGGTACTGGGGCTTGAACTCAGGGGCATTCTACCTCCGAGCTATACCCCTAGCCCTATTTTTCACTCTTTATTTGGAAACAGGGTCTCACTAAGTTGCGGAGTGCCTCACTAAGTAGCTGAGGCTGGCTGCGAACCCAGATCCTCCAGTCTCAGCCTCCCAAATGCTGGGATTACAAGTGTGCGCCACCATGCCCACTAGCATTCTAGTTTTTAATTCAGGTTGTGTATACAGTCTGTAATAGTTAATTAAGTAGTATAATTTTTATTTTTGCTATTTTCTGGATGCATTTTTATCATTCAACAAAGGTTAAATCTATGGAATGCAGCTATAACAATACTTTGAGGTAAATTTATAGCCTTAAAAAAGGTATAGAAGCTGGGTGTGGTGGCGCATGCTTGTAATCCCAGCATTTGGGAGGCTGAGACCGGAGGATCTGGGTTCGCAGCCAGCCTCAGCTACCTAGTGAGGCCCTCCACAACTTAGGGAAACCCTGTTTCAAAATAAAGAATAAAAAAAATAGGGCTGGGGGTATATATATATATATAAAAGGTGTAGAAGCTGGGTGTGGTGGTGCACGCTTGTAATACCAGTACTTGGGAGGCTGAGGCAGGAGGATCTGGGTTCGTGGCCAGCCTCAGCTACTTAGTGAGGCTTTCTGGAGTTTAGTGAGACCCTGTTTCAAAAATAAAGAATAAAAAATAGGACTGGGGGTGTAGCTCGGAGGTTCAAACCCCAGTACCATTAAAAAAAAAAAAAAAGTTTAAAAATGAGCTGGAGATGTGGCTCAGCAGTAAAGTACTTGCTTATCATCAGTAAAGATCTGGATTTAATCCCCAGCAGCATAAATGAAATATAAAACAAAATAAAATCTTGTTGAAACAGGATGAGCAAGGCTCAAAGCCAGCCTCAGTAATTTAGTGAGGCTCTCAGCAACTTAGCAAGGCCTTGTTTCCAAAAAATAAAAAATAAAAATAGGGCTGGGGGTGTAACTTGGAGATAGAATCCTCCTGGGTTCAATCCCCAGTACCACACACATACACATAGACACACAAAAGGGGTATATAATAGTAAACATGAAATGTTTAAAATTCATATGCCAAGCATTCAACTCAAGAAGTTGTGAAAATAATTCATTCACAGTTTCTTAAAGATGAATAAATTTCCTAGTGGAAAACACTGACATTGCAGAAGAGGTTAAAGGAGACATTAAGGTTAGGATTCAAGAGGCTGTTTACAACCCTGTCCAGCAGACTCTGTTATATTACCTAAGCGTATGGAAATGGGATATAAAAGTATATATTGTGTAAGTCCTTGAAAAGCTGGAAATGACTCTTCTAAGTCACAGCATGCAAACCACATGGCAGTGGATAACCAGGGAACTTCAGGCTTAGGAGGGCGTTCCTGTTAGAGAACAGAGGGGAAAAAAAAAAAAAAGAATAATAATTCACAAAGACAAGCACAAAATACACTTTACATTGTTTAAGTAAAAAAAAAAAATGCAATCATAGCATGTTAAAAATAACCATTTCCCCTAGAACAAGTAATAAAATGAGGTTGGGTCAATTCTCTGGTGGCCCTCTGCACTAAAGTGCAGTGGGTGAGAACATTTCAGGGTGGCATTTGCAGATGAGAATGTTGCAGGATGGTATTAACTTTGTTAAGTGAATCTGGTGAAGGGTTAAAATTAAATCTGTTTAAGTCAACTTCCAATCTCTTCTCCATCGTCCTATACCAGTTTGCCCCCAGTCCACAAGCATTCTTACGGTTAATGATTTTTTTTTCTCTACAGAACTGAGTCTAAAGAGGATTCGTAGATGTCCTCACCTAGAAGGTGAGGAAAGCTGAGTTGTGAAGCAGTATCAATACCACAGCAAATCACAATATTTCAGCTCTGATGGCTGCATATCTAATTACTTCAGATATTCCTAGACATCTCTCTGATGATTATCAAGCCATCTGGCATTATTCCGTGAAGCACTTACATGTGGGTAAACAGTCTTAAAACAGAGAAACAGCTGCTATTATAAACAAACTAGTTTCTTCAAAACTTCCTGAATATTTGCCTGAGGTTCTGCACTCCATTTTAAAACAGATTTATTGGATACAAATCGTGTACCAGGTAATTTTCTCATATAGAGTACACATCCCAGTGACTGTAGTATATTAATAGACATGTACAACCATCACCACAGTCAAATTTAGGAGACTTCATCTCCTCAAAAAGAAACTACACAGGAACCCTTTGGAGATGTTTCAGATTCAATTCCATAGCTCTGCAATAAAATGACTGTGGCCATAAATTGAGTCACATGGAGTTTTTGGTTTCCCAGTGCATATGAGAGTTGTGTTTACATTATACTGTAGTCTATTGAGTGTGTAATAGTATTAGGTCTATAAAACCATGTATAAACCTTAATTAAAGAATACTGTATTGCTAAAAAAAAATGCTACCCATCACCCAAGTCTTCAGCAAGTCAAGTTATAATCTCTTTACTGGGGAAGGGTCTTGCCTCATTGTTGATGGTTGCTAACTGATCAGGGTGGTGGCTGCTGGAGGTTGAAGTGGCTGTGTCATATCCTTCCTTCCCTCCCTTCCTCCTTCCCTCCCTCCCTTCCTTCCTTCCTTCCTTCCTTCCTTCCTTCCTTCCTTCCTTCCTTCCTTCCTTCTACCTGGGATTGAACCTGGGGGCACTCTACTATTAAGCAACACCAGCCCTTCTTACTTTTATTTTAGCAAGACAGGGTCTTGCTAAATTGCCCAGGCTGTCCTCAAACTTTCAGTGGCTGGGATTACAGGCATGTGCCATGGCACCTGGCTCAATTTCTCAAAATAAGACAACAATGAAGTTTGCTGCAGCCATTGCCTCTTCCTTCATGATAGATTTCTCTGTAGTATGTGATTCTGTTTCACAGCATTTTACCCACAGTAGAACTTCTTTCAAAACTGAAGTCAATCCTGTGAAATCCTGCTCCTGCATTATCAACCAAGTTATTAAGTAATATTCTAAAGCCCTTGCTGTCATTCCCACATCGTTCACAGTCTGTTCACTTGGAGTAGGTTTCATCTCAAGAAACACTTTCTTTGCTAACGCATAAGAAGCAACACCTCATCTGTTAAAGTTTTATCATGAGATTGCAGCAATTTAGTCACACCTTGAGGCTTTGCTTCGAGTCCTAATTCTCTTGCTGTTTCCACTACATCTGCCATTACTTCTGCTGAGGTCTTGAACCACTCAGTCATTTATGAAGGAGGAAGTCAGCTTCTTCCAAACTCCTGTTAATGTTAATGTTTTGATCCCCAGTCATGATCATGAATGTTCTTAATGGTATCTAGAATATTAACTCTTCAATTTATTTTGTCCAGCTCCATCAGAGGAACCACTATCAATGGAAACTGTAGCTTTATAAAATTTATTTCTCAATAAGAAGACTTGAAAGTCAAAATTACTCCTTAGTAATTTTGACTAAGGAGTAATTTTGACTTTCAAGTCTTATTATTTAAGATCCATTGGTTGCAGAATGAATGTTGTGTTAGCAGACATGAAAACAACATTCATCTTGAATATTTTCATCAGAACTCTTGGGTGACCAGGTGCATTATTAATGAGAAGTAATATTTTGAAAGGAATCTTTCTTTTTTCTGAGCAGCAAGTCTCAACAGTGGGTTTAAATTATGCAGTAAGTCATGGAAGTGGATGTTCTGTCATCGGGCTTTGCTGCTCCACTTGTAGCACACAGGCAGAGAAGATACAGGGTAATTCTTAAGGCCCTAGCATTTTTGAAATCGTGAATGAGCATGGCTTCAACTTTAAGTCCTTAGCTGTATTTGCCCCTAACAAGAGAGTCAGCTTGTCCTTTGAAGCTTTGAAGGCAGGCACTGACTTCTCCTCTCTAGCTATGAAAGTCCTGGATGGCATCTTATTCCAACAGAAGGTTGTTACATCTGCATAGAAAATCTGTTATCTCAGATAGATACTTTGGATAAATTGCTGTGCTTCTACATCAGCTCTCCCTGCGTCACCTTGTGCTTTTATGTTATGGAGACAGCTTCTTTCCTTAAGCTTCACAAACCAATCTCTGATGGCTTCAATTTTTTTTTTTTCTGTAGCTTTCTCATCTCTTCCTATCTTCAAAGAATTGAAGAGAGTTGGGGCCTTGCTCCAGGTTAAATTTGGATTAAGGGAATGTTGCAGCTGGTTAGCTCCATCTAGACCACTAAAATTTTCACCATATTAGCGATAAGGTTGTTTTCTTCTTTTAATCATTCTTGTGTTCACTGGAATAGTGATTTTAATTTCCTTCAAGAACTTTTTCCTTGCATTCACAACTTTTCTCATTGTTTGGTGCAAGAAACTTTGTTTTTGGCCAGTGGTTTTCAACACCTCTTCCTCACTAAGCTTAATAATTCCTAGCTTTAGACTGAAAGTGAGAGATGAGTGGCTTTTGATTACACTTGAATACTTAGAAGTCACTGTAGGGTTATTAATTGGTTTAATTTCAATTGTTGTGTCTCAGGCAATAGGGAGGTCCAAGGAGAGGGAGAGAGATGGGGATAGTCAGTTGGTAAAGAGGCCAAAAAACACACATTTATGGAGTAAGAATCGCTGTCTTATACATTGATGCTTTGTGGTACCCCACAAAAAAATTATAATAGTAACTCTAAGATCACTGACCACAGATCACCGTACAGATATAATAATAATGAAAATGTTTGAAATATTCTGAGAATTACCAAAGTGTGACACAGAGACATGAAGTGAGCACATGCTGTTGAAAAAAATGGTGCTTATAGACTTGCTGGATGCAGGGTTACCACAAACAAATTTTTCAATTTGTAAAAGCACAATAAAGGAAGGTACAATCAAGTAAGGTATGACCATACCCTTTAGCTATTAGTTATTCCTCCCTATACTCTCATCTCCCCTGAGTCCTAAACAACACACAGTGAGCATTTTTCCATAGAAAAGCTTTATATATGGAAATTGGATTTTTCAGTTATTCCAGGAAACCTAATTTAGCTCATGATGTATTAAAAAAAAAAACAACCACTTAGTGCTTATGATTAAAGTGGAAATTACTAGCATTAAATGCATAACTAAATAAAGTAACATTATAAAATACATCCCTAAAAATAAAATTATTCAACAATCATTGAATTTTCATGGTAGAAGAAGAATTAAAAAATTTTCTGAAGTTGATTTCTGGGTGAATTTAAGTTTCTAGTCTGATGATATATAAAACATATTTTAAAATTCTTTTCAAAATATACTGCTCAGGAAAAGTAACAGCTGGTACTGGAATGGACATGGGTTTTAGTGATTCTGAAAATATTTTTTTAACTTTTCTGAGACTCTCCAGGAGAAAACTACAAATGAGGTTGTGGTGATAAGACACTTAACCTTTCTGGGCCTTATTAGTTTATCTGTAATAGCGAAATAAAATTAGGGACCTAACCAAGAACACTGAGAAGAATAAATTAGATGGCATACATAAAACACATAGCAAGAGTTCTGTTCACATGAACTACAGGAAGAGAAGATGCATCAAAAGAGGATTAATATCAGGTGTGGTGACACCTGATATTAGGTGTGGAAACAGGAGGACCACAAGGTTAAGGACAGCCTCAACAATAAAGCGAAATTCTCAGCAACCTAGTGAGACTCTGTTTCAAAACAAAACAAAAATATTTTGAAAAAGAGTTAGGGGTGAAGCTCAGAGGTAGAATGCCCCTGGGTATAATCCACAGTATCACAAAGAAAAGAAAAAGAGGATTAATAGAATATGTCTGTATGCAAAATGGGGAGGAAAGGACATCTGGTAAGGGGTCTTCTCAAGTCCTACCTATCAGTGACATGCTGAGGCTCAAATTCTGGCAAACCTCTTTGGATGCTAGGTTTGACGTACAGAGGCTAGGTAGACCAGTTTAAGGGTCTAGAGCAAATTAGACAAAAATGACGAACATGAAGAAAGGAACCATTAAAAAACTTGTATGAGTGTGTCACAGGAGGTGGCAATTAAGATATTATCTGCCGGGCGTGGTGGCGCATGCTTGTAATCCCAGCATTCAGGAGGCTGAGACCAGAGGATCCAGGTTTGCGGTCAGCCTCAGCTACCTAGTGAGGCATTCCACAACTTAGTGAGACCCTGTTTCAAAATAAAGAATAAAAAAATAGGGCTGGGATATAGCTCGGAGGTAGAATGCCCCTGAATTCAGTACTGAAAAAAAAACAACAACTATTCACTTCTCATGCTAATGACAGGGGTCTCCAGGCAAGAGAGGTCATGATTTCATAAACAATATTGACAAATCTGTGAAATATATCTTTTATTGTATTTTAACTCTTCATCTCTGTAAGATGATTAACTTTTAAAAACATGTTCACATCTACTAGCTCACTGGTTTCTCCTGACACGTCTTTTCTGCAGAGGGGGACACTACTGCATAAAGAGGTAAAACATTACCCAAATGACAAAGATGGAGGC
Source organism: Graphiurus murinus (assembly GCA_004027655.1). NCBI lineage: Eukaryota > Metazoa > Chordata > Mammalia > Rodentia > Gliridae > Graphiurus > Graphiurus murinus. The sequence goes on along the minus strand of PVLC010035664.1, from coordinate 143 downwards.
AGAGCTGAGCCGTCACCTGGGCCTCCTGACCCACAGCTCCTTCTCCATGGGGCACAGCCAAGCGTATAGCCTTCAGCCACGACAAACACCATGGGACACTGGTAGGTGCTTGTGGGCTCTATCTGGAATAACACTCATCATCT
>PVLC010035663.1:0-16201 GCA_004027655.1 Graphiurus murinus | reverse complement strand
TAATTCATGCTTTGTATTTATACATTTTTGTTAGGTACAAATTGATAAAGACAAATGTGCACACATTTCTCATCTGACCCTATCCCCAATTCCCACCCTGCTCCCTCGCCCTCCCTCCCTCTCAAGTTCAGTTCAGTGAGTGATCTTGATATAATTGTGTAAGTACATCATGTGCCTTAGTATGCTCTCCCCCCCCCCCGCCCCGTCAGTTAAGTCTACTTCTTTGTTTGTACTAGTTATCTTTGGAGGTATGGCCATTCAGAAGGCACTTATGCTAAATGCAAGCAATTCTCAAAAGAAATGGATGGTAATTTTATAATTCTAATATTCGAAACCTATCATGTCTAAGAAGAAATGCTTCAAAGCTGTTTATATAACTGTCAAATTAACACGGAAATTTTGAAGTTACATTTGAATTAGCATTTCTACAGACAAATTAATACAATTAATGAATGGAGTTTTTGGAAACATGGCTTAGCATTTGAAAAATTCATGGCAGTAACATGTCAGATGGTGGTTTCTCTGGTGTTAGAAAAAATCAGATTTCTTTACATTCTCTTGGTTTAATTTTTCAAGAGTTTATTTATTTATTTTTTTGGAGAGAGGAGGAAGTTGAATGTTAATATAACTTTAAAATCTAAAAATTTTGAAGTTATCTTCAATGATAATTTCAAATTAATATTAACAATTTAAAATAATTAATTGTTATTTTAAAATGTGTGGTGGATTTAGGAAAGTAATACTTAGAAAAGAATCATTAGAAGTAGGATAGCAATTTTATTACTACCTTTTATCTCATGAATCTTTTGTCAACCTTTCAAAAGTATCATGTGATAGAGATTATTTTCCACATTTAATTCGAATAAGAGACTGGAAATCAATGGCCTTGAGTGAACTCTAAAAAGCCTTACCACTAGTGAGCTGTGGAATCAAAATTCAATCAAACCTAGATTAATTTAGAGTTTCAGTCAAGTCATATAGTAGGATAGGATAATTTTATAGATATTATTTATCAAATACCTAATATATATCAGTCACTATTTTTATGTTTTAACTTATTTAATTCTCACACACATTCTACTTTATAGTTGATCAAAATTGAACCATGATATTTAACCATTAGGTGGTTTTCTTGCAAGTACTACTTTAGTGAATGTAAATACTAATTATTCTTTTCAGATTTATGATTCATTATTATATGTCATGTTATTATATATCTCATATTACCTTTGTTGGTTGGCTCTAGGTTTAAAAATAACATTTAATGAACATATACTATTTGTCAAGAAGTATGTAAATTGTGCACAAATTCATCTCATTTAATCTCCATAGCGATCCTACAAGATATTTTGACCATTCTTACTGCACAGATAAAAAATTAAGTCAAATTGGATGTGGTGCCACATACTTGTAATCCCTGTACTCTGGAAGCTGAGACAGGAGGATTGCAGGTTCTTGGCCAGTCTCAGCAACTTAGGCCCTCTGCAATTTAGTGAAACCTTGTTTCAGAATTAGAAATAAAATAAAGCTGGGGGTGTAGCTCAGGTATAGAATGCTCCTGGGTACAATTCCTACTCCTACTACTACTACTAGTACACATACACACACACACACACACATACACACACACACAATAACAAGAGGTTAACAAATGCATAAGATGGCACACAGCTAGTAAGTGATATGGCTTACTTTTAAGCACAAACTCTCCTACTCTTTATTTACAAACAACATAGACATTCTTTTAATAAGGAAGAAGTGTGAAAAGACTTAGGGGCTTCCAGTTTAGTTATTTAGAAAGAAACTTAAAATTAAACTTCATAATGCATAGCTAGGACTATACTTTCAGCTTTTAAATAATCTATAAATGTATAAGAATAGTAAATAAATTAAAAATATTCAAGCTTTAAAACTCAAATACATTATGATTAATTTTAGGTAGTGAAAGACCTAGCGCATTAAATGCTAAATTGAAACTATGCATTATTTATCAGAGCTGCTAATTTCTGGAGTTTTCTGTCAATAACTTTTAGAATACACAGGATTTTACAAAATATGTAAATTTTATGTAATATATGAACAATTTCAGCATAGGTTATCAGAAACACTTTCTTGAAAAACCAGATAGCCTCATATCCATTTAGAAAAATTTAAATAATGCTTAAAAAAACTTTGAACTCATTTCTTTCAAGATTGTCAAGCTTATCTCAGAAACACTGTTCTTATTATAATTGCAGGCATAGCATTTGGAGAAAAATTAGACTGCTTCAGTGAAGCTTTGCATATTGTAAACTCTCAATAACAAATACCTAAATAGAGCAGTAGAAAAAAAAAATCATCAGACCTATCCTTCAGGGAAACTACCCTATTTGGTGTTATATTTCACTTTAGTTCAGTGATAATCCAAACATTCTCAATGTCTTTCAATTTTTAGATGATTTCTTACAAAGCATATCTCAAACTCAGAGAAAGTTGGAGTACCAGGCAATGATGGATAGTCTATCAACCAATCCTATTTTCACTCTATGTAAATCTGTTGTATAACTACAAAGTGGTATACAATGACAATTGAGTAATGAACTAATTTATTAAATATTTATTGAGCAATTATTTACCAGAGACTACTCTATTAGAATACGAGTTTAAAGTGATGGATTAGACAAAACATGGCCTGCTCTCATAGACTTTATAGTCTGGTTACTATTATTACATAATATTTGATTCTACTATCAAAATTACTAGACATTCTGTAATCACAGTTTCTAATTTATTATAGGGGCTATCCTTTAGGTATTCCAGGCCATAACTTAAGAAGCTTTAAAGACATTCAAGTGTGTATAACACTATGACAGAAAATTCTACTTATCTCTCAATATCTATCTTACTTTACCTTTAGGAAAAGAGTTCTTAAAATTTAGTTAGGTATATAAGCACTTAAAGTAAAACAGTAGTCTTTTGTTTCAGTGCCATGAGATTAAGTTCTGGCAAAAGCATGTTTATGAAAGTGAGAAGGTAGTTCTAGGAGGATCCTCAGATGAATGGGAATGATCCTACTGTATGACCCAGCAATACCACTTCTGGGTACCCACTGAAAAGAATGGAAAGCAAACTATCAGACTAGTGCATGTGTATCTATGTTTATAGCTGCACAATTCACAATTGCCAAACTATGGAGCCATCCAAGATGTCCATCAACAGATGAATGGATTACGAAACTATGGAATATGTACACAATGGAATTTTAGTCATAAAGAACAAAATTATGCCATTTGCAGGGAAATGGATAGAACTTGAAAACACTATGCTAAATGAGATTAGTCAGTCACAAAAGGGGACTAAGATGTGGAAGCTAGGGAGAGAAAGGGACATAAAAAAGACTCTAGACAAAGAAGGAGAAACCTTATATGAGTCAAGAAGGTGACCTAACCAAGGGATATGGGAGGGGGTGAAAGGGAAACACCCCAATGCACATGATATACATTCATAAACATATCAAAGTCAATCAGTAAGCTGAACACAAGAAGGAGGGAGGCAGGAGGGAACAGAGTGGGAATTGGGGAAGGGCTGAATGAGTGATTTGTGCATGTATGCTTCTACCATCTTGTACCTTATTAAGATATATGATTATAATGCACCAATACAAAAGGAAAAATATATATATACTTTTTTCTGAATGTGGTATTAGAGATTGATCCCAGGAGCATTCCACCATTGAGCTACACTTCTGTACTGTTTTTTGAAACAGGTCTTGTTGGGTTGGTAAGAGCCTGACTACTTGCTGAGGCTGTCCTTGAATCTATAATCTTCCTGGTTTAGCCTCGCAAATACTGGGGTTACAGGTGTACATCATCATGCCTAGTTTAAACAATATATTTTAGGAGTGGAGATTTTTGTCTCTCAATTTATGCATCCTAGTGGTTAATATTTAGACTCGTGGATATCTCTATTATAAAAATACATATACATATACATATTGTTCAAAACATTAATATTTATAAAAAATTGAAGTGTTTGACAACAATAACCTCAAACTACAAATGGGTGCATTAAAAAGAGATCTTCCAAACCATTTTTCATGAGTGATACTGTCAATATTTTTCTAAGTTAACATTTTGTCACACTAATTGGTAAAGCTTACAGAAATAATAGTGTTCATCATGAAAGTTGACATGTTCTAGATACCTATATACTTGAGAAGAAATTACAATGATAAATTACAACTCTCAGAATAATACAAAGATTCTTCAGTTACTAGAAATAGTTATATTGGAAATCCTGTAAGAATGTATGAAAGTTCACAGAATTGGTTTAACCTTTATATAAATTAGTTGGTAACCATGGAAACATTCATTTTCATTTCACTTCAACAGTATACCAGCTAAGAGAAGTTTAGAGACTGTCTTATATCTGCCATGATGACTACTAGATCCTTATCCCTCCCCATCCAAAAGCAGATATTAGTGTGCGGATGTTACTGGTCTCCTTCTAGTGATCTCTCTTGGTTGGTTACGTCAATAAAGATCTGGAAAGTACCCTGTATTTACTTATTTTTTGTCTTTACTATCATTTCTTGCCTGGGGCAAAAGTATTATGCATAGTAGTATTTCTCAAACTTTAATGCATTTATAAATCACCTGAGATTTTAGTTTAAAATTAAGATTCTCACAGATAGTTCTAGACTTGCTACAAATGTAGAATCTCAGGCCTCTCCCCAATATAATGGATCTAAATCTTTACAATACTTCAGAAAACTTTTGAAGCCACAGGTTCTTTATCTAAAATGGAGTACTTCTAGGTCATGGATGTGAAGTGTCACACAACTCTTCTGTCTCTCCTTAATCTCTCCTCCAATCAAATTTACTCCATCTAGATCAAATGATGTTTCATAAAATCCTCTGACTTCTAATCTTTGCAAAGTAAAGTTACTACATTAAAATTTCTTCCATTTGTTGCTATGCTGCCTCAAACTGTTTTTTCTTATGCTCCATCATCATTTATCCACAATTACTTATCCATATTCCTAATATCCAATATTTATGAATATTTGAATTTCTATTGGAACTTACCCTCTTGCATTTGGTTTCAATTATCACCTTTACAATGTTATATCAAAACAGGTATTTCTAGACCAGACTGTACTTCTCAGTTCAAGTGCTACTTTCTAAACTTCTTACTAGATAGCATGTCAAATAATGGATACTATTTATATGGAGTTGACTATAGCCATCATCGCTTATGTTTAATATAGACCTCAATGCAAGGAGGGGAATAGAAATTATTTAGTCACATTATTTTACATACTTCTTTGAAGTAAAACAGTTGAATATTTGCATGTTTCTCTATCATTTTTATAGACTGGACATTGAAGAGTGATATGTATTTAGTAAGATGCCATATAGATATTTAGCCCTTTGTATATAGTTAAGCTATTTTGACATCAGCCTATTGAAAATAGAGGGAAGATAAGTGTGGTAGTGCAGTCTTGTAATTCCAGTACTTGGGAAGTTAAAATAAGAGGGTTACAGGTTGGAAGCCAGCCTCAACAACCTACTGAGGCTCCCAACAACTTAGCAAGGTCCTGTTTCCAAGTAAACAATTTTAAAAAATCAACCTGAGGCTGTAGCTTAGAGTAGAATGCCTCTGGGTTCAATCCCCAACATCATATACACCCCCCCACACACACACAGGGAAATATTTCACTAGTGTTTTCATATTTAATATATTTCATGATTGTTTGAAGATTTAACCACAACTTCATACCTTTTCATCAGTTTAGGAAGTATTTGTTGAACATCTAATATTATTCTAAATATCATCAAACAATGGGAAGTAGGAAGCATTATCTCCTATTATGATGTTCACCTAAAGTATCAGTCTATGTTAGCAATGTTGAATAATATAGAATGAGGAAATGTGTATGTACATAAGAGACAAAGTATATGACTCAAATATTGTTGTACACAGCGGAAGAGGGGAGACAAAAACAGATATTCTCATAGAGGAACACAAATTTTGGATCAAATCCACTATTTTAGCTCTATTTGGTAAGTAATTTATGTTGTTGAGGTTTCAATAACCTGTATAATAAATAACAATAGAATAATTATAATTAATATCAATAATAGGAAAGTAAACACATGCAGCAATTACATGTGTTCTAGCATTTTTCATGCAGTGGCCCATTTAATCCTCCTAACCACTCTAAGTGGTAGGTACTTATAGTGTAACTATTTTATAAATAAATTACCTTAGGGACAGAGCAGTTAAATAACTTGCCCAAGGGCATAAGCACCAGTGCTCATGCAACCTAGTTAATTTGTCTACTTTGAATTCTTGCAGAATTAAAATAACCTGTCAAGGTTAAATGTTTGTCAAACTTGACCCACAAAGGGCATCTCTTCTGGGTAATGGAAGACTGAAGCTGTCTTCCTCTGAAGTCTTTCTTTTTAACAAGAGATGGATGATCATTGGCAGTATATGCAGATGTACTAAACATGTTTTATAAAGGTCAGTTTGCTCTGAAACTTGAAATAAGAACTTGACATGATGGGTCTACAAATCCTGCTAAATCTTAAACAGCTCTAAAATATTTAAATGCAGAACATTTTGTAGACTGTGATCAATGGATTTTATTCATTATGTAGGAGTTCTACCCTGGCTAGTTTTTTTTTTGCCTAAAAATCTCAGCAATAGCTGAAATATTCAGAAATATACACTTTATAGAAAATAATAATAAGCCAGGCATGGTGGCGCATGCTTGTAATCCCAGCATTTGGGAGGCTGAAACCGGGGGATCCGGGTTCACGGCCAGCCTCACCTACCTAGTGAGGCACTCCACAACTTAGTGAGACCCTGTTTCAAAATAAAGAATAAAAAAAATAGGTCTGGGGGTATAACTCAGAGGTAGAATGTCCCTGAGTTCAATCCCCAGTACCACCAAAAAAAAAGAGAAAATAATAATAGAGTTTCTGGTAAGTACCAATTGAATGAAAAACACTTTGAAGAAAGAAAAACAAAAACCACCACATTTGTTCTCTAACTTGAGTTAAGGATATTCCTAAGGTAATTTCAGGTAAGTATTTATAAATACCTATTATGTGTCAAGAGAAAGTGCAAAGGAGATGAATTATAAGACTTTAAATTCCCTTCATATTCTGATTCTACAAAACTATGATAGTGTCATTCACTGGTTATTTGTTCTCTGTATTTTTCACTGTTTGGCCGCAAATAAATTTACTGCTGCCACAAACATAAAATTTATAGACACCATTTAGGGTAAAGTTGCCTGATAAAAGGCACAGTGCAAAATATGAAATAATGATAAAACTAAAGAAGCATTTATTGTTTACATGCAATTAACATGTAACAAGGTACTTTCTCCCCCTAAACCTGGCAATATTTAGGTTTTTCCATTACACTCGAGACTTTGTAGTTTAATACAAAACACCTCCATGTTAATAGAATCTGCAACACTCCCAACTGGTTGATAATCAATTAATCTACTGGTAACCAAGTGTTTTCACCCATTTCATGCTGGCCATTTCTTCTGATCCTTTTCCTACCTGTCTTTTTTTTTTTTTTTCATTCTAAGATTATCTAAGACAAACTTTGCAACTTTAGACTATTTATTAAATATAACTGAAACACGTTGACATATTATATTGCATAATGTGAGCGTGATGAAAAAAGAAAGGTAAATTTTATTGTGTCCTTAAATCTTTTTTTTTTGCAGTACTGGGGATTGAACTCAGGGGTGTTCTACCTCCGAGCTATACCCTCAAGCCCTATTTTTTATTCTTTATTTTGAAACCGAGTCTCACTAAGTTGCGGAGTGCCTCACTAGGTAGCTGAGGCTGGCCGCAAACCCGGATCCTCCTGTCTCAGCCTCCTGAATGCTGAATAACAAGCGTGCGCCACCACGCCCGGCTAAATCTTTATTTTTAAAAGGATATTGTTAATTTAAATTAGGAGATAAGTTCTCTTTTTCTCCTAAGTATCATTTTCAAATACAATATGAATAATATTGGTTTGTAGTAATGCAGTTTATCTCTGTTCCTGATTCCTCAGTAAGCTCATGGAAAATAGGATTTTTCTTAGGACCTTAATCAACAATCTATGACATCATTGGGAACATAGTGTTTCTGTAATATTTCATATCCAATGATATTTTTAACAGCATTAGATCATTTTTGGAATGATTATGACTAGTATTCATAAATACAGCACTAAAATATGCTACTGGTTCTATTTTTAAATCTAAAATACTGGGAGTTGTAAGACAAAGCATTATTTTTATAGAGCACTATAAATGAAAATAAAATGTAATTTATCCATTGGGAATGTATCCTAATTTCAGAGATTTTAAAATTGAAAAAAAAAACATATGGTAAACACACAGATCAGTAATTGCCATTACTAGCAGATGATAAAGTAGTTTCTTAAGAACAAGTGAAACAGGCTCAAATACACAGGACTAGTGGGAGTAGAAGCTGATGCATTATCTCCAGAGATGATCTGGCAATATCCATCTAGAGTCTTAAAACTACTCATATGCTCTGGCCCCGTAATTTCCTCTTACCCAAAAGGCAGAGTGCAAACATGTAGGAGCAAATAGATTCCTTAAAGTGATGTTATACAAGAAAATTTATAAAATAAAATTAAAATAGAAATAAAATTCAGAGAACTAAATATATTTTACCACTTACTGTGTAGTGATTATAGCATCTTCATTTTTAAACATATTACAAATCAGACTCACAAAGCAAATACCATTTTACAATTATTTTTTACTGTATAATATATCATAAATATTTTTCTATATTTAGACATATAGTGAGTTTAACAGAGGCAAGAATTTTTTATCTTGTCATTAATAAGACCCAAGTGTTTTAGAGTCTAACCACAGTGAGTATGCAAGAAATGTTTGTAAAGCTTTCTACCTGTGACATAATGTTCAACCTTGAAAAATAGTACAGAAAGATTATTTGCAATGTCGCCTCAAATTTGAACTGTTTGTGTATGAATATTATCTGTATCCCTATTTCTATTGTAATATGTCATATTATCTATAATGAATGAGTTACTTAAATAATAAGAAAAATAAAACATGTAATTTTAAAATAACAATGGCCTATTTTATGACTTTCAAGATAATAGAACTTGTCTTTCTATTACAAAATGAACAAAAGAGAAAGAATGAGTTTAAATTTAAATCATACACATTTCTTTCTTGAATACATTTAGAAGTGAAATAATCCTTCTCCCATTCTTGGGCTTCAGTTTATCTTTTCTTGCCTTGTAAAGGTCCCCTGAATATTAATGCTATTGGCTATTTGTTATATATGTTACATATTTTCTCTATTGTCATTGGCTTTGGCCTTGACTAACATGCTTTGGAGGCATAGAAGGCATGCAGCTTTGTGTAATGAAACATAGCAGGCTCCATTTTGGCATCTTAATTAGAATTATCTTCAACAGGAACCTGAGGCATTCCTTAAACATGTCCAAGAACTGATCTGCGGAAGCTTATATTAGCTTACATGGTAGAAGGAACTCTGATGAAACAATTAAGATTACACACCTTCAAATAGCAAGATTATCTGGTCTAGTCCACTTTAATCACACAAAGCCTTAAAAAGAAGATAATTTCTCATGGCTAGAGTTAGATGTGGCAAAAGTCACAGAGGTTCCATGTAAGAGAGAGGCAACCTGCCATTCCTGGGGATATGTGGGCATCTGGAAGGACCAGAGGGAACATGGGAAGCCTTCAGGAGTAAAGACTATGCTGGGTGACAGTTGCAAGACAAAGATTCTTCTTATGTAGAAGTGATTAAGGCCAAGGTAGATTTATCCTTGACTTATTCTTAAAGCATAACACAGACAACACCTTGATGCTGGTCTTGGGAGTCTCCATGAAAATGACCTGCTGAGTCCTCTACACTCAGATTTCTGACATATAGAACTATGATATGATAAAAAAGATCTTGTTTTTTTTTCTTGTGGTACTGGGGATGGAAGTCAGGGTCCTTCCAACTCTGGGCTACATCCTCAGACATATTTTATTTTTTATTTGAAAACAAGATCTCTCTTACTAAGTTGCAGAGAGCCTCACTAAGTTGCTGAGGCTCGCTTCCAACCTGTAATCCTCCTGACTCAGTCTCACAAGTACTGGGATTACAAGTGTGCACCACCACATCCAGCTAGGACGTTGTTTTAAGTCACTAAATTTGTTAGTAGCAGCAATATATATATATATATATATACATATATATATATATATATATTCAGTAAACTAAGTTCTTCAATGTTAGCTATGTGTATGTCTTGTGCTTTTCAATTTCAGTTTTTGCATCTGAATATCTTAAGTATTTGAATTTTTTAAGTTCTTTTCAATAAGGACTTAAAATATTTGTTCTCAAAATTATTTAGTCATTGTTATAATACCTGCTATACAAATACTTGGAGAATCATTTTCCTACTGATATGGCATGTACCTTTAAATTATACAATATTCAGTATAAGTATGACATTCTGCATAATTTATATTCTGTTTCATTTCCATGAAGTATGTGTTTGTGTGGATGAGGCAGAGGTAATAGCAGAACAGAACTAACCAAAACACAAACATACGGTTGTTGGGTTTCTTTTTTCATGTGTGGTTATATGTTCATATATAGTTTGAAAGATACTTGAAGTACAAACTCCCAGTCCTCTATAAGTAAAGGATGGCATTGAGGAAAACATTACTTGATAGTAGGACAAAGGAAATAAACATAGTAAATTATTAATATGAGATAGGATTTAACCATGGAGCAATCTGAAAAATTTTCTCCTATAGCCAAAACTTAGGAGCCTTATATACTCTTTCCCATATCCCACTACTTGAAAGAATTATCAATTTCCTAGTAACTAAGGAAATTTCTTTCCTCAAGATAAGAATCACAAAAATTAGTTTACTCAAGGGGTTGCAAAGAATAATGTAATCTCATAGCAACAAATTTTACAGTTATAGAGTTAAAAATAATAAAAACTCACTGAAGCTGGGTGTGATGGCGCACACTTCTAATCCCAGCATTTGGAGGCTGAGACAGGAGGATTCAGGTTCGCGGCCAGCCTCAGCTACCTAGTGAGGCACTCCGCAACTTAGTGAGATCCTGTTTCAAAGTAAAGAATAAAAAATAGGACTGGGGGTATAGTTCGGAGGTAGAATGCCCGAGTTCAATCCCTAGTACTGTAAAAAAAAAAAAAAAAAAAAAAAAAAAATCACTGAACTTTACCAGTTGCTTTCAGAAAAGGATTTCCAGTAATGTGACCAAACACAATTGTTCAAATTATTTGAGACAAACTTAAGAGTTTTTAAAAATTGTTTCCCTTTGTTGCTGAAGGTGTGAGAAATGCAAACTACACACACAGACACACACAGGCACACATTAAAACTGTCTATATCTGTATCTGTTTGCCTCTTCAAGGGTTTGAGACAGAGGAGTGACTCTTGTCCTTGAAGAAAGAGTAAGTAATTTTGTTGTTACTTGGACTCTAATGGTCAATAAAGGTGTTTATGAAAACTGTGATGGGAATGGAGTTTAAGGTGAGGAGTGTCTTTGAGGAAAACACTGATAATGTGGAAGGGAGTCACCCAGATTATGAGAAGGTTGGAGCACAAATGACAGGTGATTGGGCATGGGAATGTCCACACAGAGCACTCCAACTGCTTAGAGAATTTTCCAAAGGAAGAAGAATCAACCCTGGAGTCAGAACTTGGGAAGAACCAAAACAAAGGTCACTGAGGGTGTTTAGTCATTTTCTACTTCCTTACTGCAGTAAGAATTTCTCTTCATCCAATTGTCACCTTGAGAAACCATCCCTTCCTAAGCACATCACTTTTCCTGCTGACTATGTCTGCCTTCATGACTTAGTTCAGTACCTTTTCATTATCCAATGAAGGCTTGCAGAGGACCTAAGATGCCTTTAACCTTGGTAAGGTGAACCGAGCCCTAGCTATGCACTGATGTGACAGTACTGGATAGCGATGCAGCAATGAAACATGGACAATGGATCATAGGTAGTGATTCAGTTGTTGCAATTTTGTAGTATCCTTGTTGCATGGAAACTGCCAGTTCAATACAAATCATTTGGAACACAAAAGTAGAACACTTGATAATCTAAAGTAAGAAGTGTTTAAAATGAGCTTTCAAAGATAAATTGTTAGAGATATTTCCTGAGACACTTATGTTAGAGTGTTTTGTCGATTCTCTAAGTGGTATGATAATGGAGCTAATGCAAAACAACATTTCTGACAGCATCTAATGAAAAGGATTTTACTTTGTGTGTGGTCACAGGAACACACAATACTCATTCGTAACAGTTGTATTTAGGTAAAAATACATTCAAGGAGATATAACTAAAGTACATATATTTATGCATGAACAAAAGAAGACACATACATGCATTATTTATCATTGTACTTAAGGTAAATAGATTATTTATACATCATGTTTAATGTGTGAGCCAAGTGTTAAAGTTTAGAAAAAAATGATAATATTAAATGTATCCTTAGTGAATATTTTTGGGCAGAGGGGCCCAATAAAACAAGTAGCATACCAATAGAATAGTTTTTGAGAAGAATAAGTCTTGCCTGTGTGTTCTATATGTTGCACATGTATTATATATAAACACCTTTATATATCCAATAAAATATTCAGAGGTACTCATTGTATTTCCTTAATGGTCCTTAGAAAGATGTTCTCCTACTGTATTATTTTCATTGTTCACAGTGTAGAAAATTTTATCTTTTTATTTAGAGAGGTCAATTGTTATTGCTAATACACAGAAATATTTTTAAACTATCACCTCATATATCATTTGTGATGTTAGCCTCATTTTTCTAAGACTAGCCAAATGCACAAGAAATGATTGATTGCCAGTGTATTTTCAGATGATGCAGAGACAAATAAAAAGCTGAAATTATACAGTCCAGGAGATGATTAAATATTAAAGACTTTAGTGTGTGAGCTGGTCTATAACCTTCTAACTGGTATCTAAATAACCTCGTAGGCTTATGTATATGAATGGAACACTGGATTGAACTATTATTAGCTTAAATTCATTCAAATATTTGAAATAAAGAAATTTAAACACATTCTTTCTTCAGTTTAAAGTGTTTTTCAGAACTGTAAATTGCTATATATAATATTATTGATAGATCATACAAGTGGGTACACAAAGGTAATCATTAGTGAAATTGGAATCCATTGTTCTGTAAAGATTACTCTTCTCTGAAGGAATTGGATGGGTCAGTGAAAGAGAATGACTCACATTGAAGGAAGAAGTAAGTAAATAGTCAGGTAGAGATTCACTGACTTTATGTTAGGGAAAGCTGCAGGGGAAATTTTTCCAGTAGTCTCTGAAAAAAATAATTGAAGTAACTGAAGAAAACAATAGGGCTTAAATATTTGCCTAGTTTCTAATGTTGTGGGAATGGGCTGAGAGGGGGGAGATCACATCATAATTAACAGCCAAATATGGGCAGATAGAAAAGGAAAACACATATAATCTCCCATCCTGCAGAACATTAACCCATCCATATGAGAAAAACAAAAAGTCATAACTTTGAATAAAACCTAAAATCTTTATTGCTCTATTGAAAATGGCATATTAATTCTACTAACTGAAGAAAATTTTGTTCTTGACAATGACTAAAATGTAATGGTATCTGGCTTAAGTTCCATCTAGGAATAAAGAACTAGTTTTCCACATTAGCCATGAAGGAAAGAAAAAAAAAACCAGTAAAGTCACTTTTGATTGATATTACTTCAGCATTCTTCAACATGATGATTATAGAAATAAAGAATGTATATTAGAGAAATACTTAAGATCAGAGGTACTGTAGAATTGCAAAAACTAAAGCAAGAGATTTTATACAGCTGATAGAGAATAACAATATCCAGTATAGTAGAGAAGCCAAGAAACAGAATGATATAAAGGTAATTGGTTTGTGGCAAAAGAGGTATGTCATGGATGACAGTAGGGAAAGTTTCAGCTAAATAATGCAACTGGGCAGAATGATACAAATGTGTAAGGAATAGGAGTACTATATATGTATACACAAATATACATTTGATTTGAAAGTAAAATAAGGAGATACCATGTTAAGCAGAATGAAGTATATCAAGTATTGAATAATCAGTGTTAAAAGTATGCAACCTTGCCCTAATTTTCCTTGATACTCAAATTAATACTTTTTGTTAGTTTCTTATATTTTTCTTCAACACTACTGTTCTCATAAAGTAATACAAAACCAGGTATCTAAAGAGCTTTTCCTTGCAAATACTCCTGCTACTTGGGCCAGACTTGAGCTTCCACTTGGTTTGAACACACAGCACACTGTTGGTACTAGTATGACCACCATCCCCACCCCTATCAATACCAAGAGCACCACGACTAAAGCCCTTGCTTCCACCATGGCACAGAGGTGCAGGAAGTAGGAGTGGAGGGGTTAGTAATGCGAAAATGGTCTCTAGGAAAACACAGTACCACTTCCAGGCTGGATTACAGTCTTCCTTATTGCCTTGGACAAGCTTCCTGTGCACTACCAACATGCACTAACACACTAATGTATGTGGTAGGAGGAAGAAGGGAGAATTGGAGTATGCAGCAGGAGAGGGAGAGAGGAGAGAAGGGATAGGAAAGTAGTCTTTTAAGATTTTCTCTATGTTGAAGGCTTTATCCTTGGGAACCATCACCCTTCTTCACAAACCCAACTCTACTGTATTAAAAAAGAAAAGGTCATTTTTAATGAAATAATAAAAATAGTATAATTTTCATGGTAGAAAATTATGGAAAGTTATATAATTCTTTCTTTTTTTATGCTGGGGTTTAAACCATGGGCTTTGCACATGCTGGATAATGTTCTGCCACTCAGCTATACTCCCAGACCTAAAAAAGAAAATTTTAGGCTATTGTAGACCTCTTGATCAGCTCCTTCATAGAAATTTTTAAACTTCTATTTTTAAAGTCTTAAGTCTGTTATAAGTTATGAACAAATTGATATACTTTTTAGTACTGTTATATCTTTTCTTTTTCCATTATTGGTCGACATTTTCTTTCTTCTTTTTTTTTTTTCCTTTTCCTTTTTTTTTTTTTTCCTTTTAGTGCTTGGGGATGGAACCCAGAGCCTTCGGCATGCTAAGTACACACTCTACCACTGAACTACACTCACAGCTGAGAAACAGATTAGAATGCCATTCTCTCACTTGTCCCATATTTAATTACTGAATCTCCTTCATAGTAGTTTATAACAAAGTGATTTGTATAGAAGTAGACTTGCGTTTTAATCCTGGCCCTATCACTTCCCAGTGATATCATCTTGGAAAGTTTATTTTTGAGCTTCAGTAGTTTTTACTTGTGTCCCCCTGCCCAACCTTTAGCTCCTCATAATTCATACTCCTAAATCCTTCGAATTTTCAGTGGATAAATTACAGTAATATTTTTTCACTACCAGGATAAGAGGAACACCAGTTGCATGATAAACATTTTGTTCTTTAATTTTATTTTTATCCCATCTTCTAATTTACTGTTTTCTCCTTGGTTTTTTCTCTCCA
Organism: Graphiurus murinus; assembly: GCA_004027655.1. Taxonomy (NCBI): domain Eukaryota; kingdom Metazoa; phylum Chordata; class Mammalia; order Rodentia; family Gliridae; genus Graphiurus; species Graphiurus murinus. The sequence continues at coordinate 602 of PVLC010035663.1, read as the reverse complement.
TTGTTTAACACATATTTGAAAAATTTCAGTTTTTATAACTGGCATTTCTATAATTTTTAATTTAAAAAACATTCCTTATACCAGCAAAAAAAAAAAAAAACCCTGAAAAACAAAATAAATGCTTCTATAATTTTTTTGTGGTAGTGAACAGGTATTATAAAATATCTAGTGTAAATAAAATGAAGAATATGTAAAGATTTTATGAAGCAAGTTGTAAACCCCATAAATGGAGTGACACATCATATTATTGGGCAGAGCTAGTTCACATTGTTAATATCTCAATTGTTTACACATTATTCCCTTTATTTTATGGGCTCATTTCTTTGCTAATGAATAAATGCATTCAGAGTCCAAGTAAATGAGAACTTGTAAGTTTTTGAAACACTGCGTTTGTCATTTGAGGACTGCTCTTATGCTGTGCTTCTGTATGTGGGACACACAGACTATACAAGTGGAGGGAAATTACTTGACAAAGGAAATGATATGACCAGAAAGCAGAGGAGCAAAAGGGATATTCTATTTGAGACTGTGTGACACAATTTATTTCAGAAGATGAAAATAAACTTTTTAGTTGGGACAGAATAATTCAGGAGAGATGGTCC
>PVLC010035662.1:5606-16304 GCA_004027655.1 Graphiurus murinus | reverse complement strand
AAAAAAAAAAAAAAAAAAAAAAAAAAAATGGGGCTGGGGGTGTGGGGGTGTAGCTCAGAGGTAGAATGCCCCCAAGTTCAATCCCCAGTACCACAAAAAAAAAAGGTCGGGTGTGGTGGCACATTCTTATAATCCCAGTTCTTGGGAGGCTGAGACAGGAGGATTCCAGGTTTGTGGTGAGCCTCAGCTACTTAGTGGGCTCTCCACAACTTAGTTAGACCCTGTTTCAAAACAAGATAAAATAGGTCTGGGGATGTAGCTCAGAGGTAGAATGCCCCGGGGTTCCATCCTCAGTACCACAAAGAAAATAAAAAAATGAACAAGCAGACAAATTGGGATCTGCATGACAAGCAATACATAAATGCAGCAAAAACATAAATCTTGCCAGTTGTGGTGGCACAAGCTTGTAATCCCAGTACTTGGGAGGCTGAGACAGGAAAATCACAGGTTTAAAGGCTGCCCTGGCAACTTAGCAAGGCTCTCAGCAACCAAGACCTTGTTTTCCAAATATAAAATCAGGCTGGATTACAGGGTTCAATCCCCAATACCAAAACAAACAAAAACCCCAAAACAAAAAACCTAAATTTAAGCCGGGCGTGGTGGCGCACGCTTGTAATCCCAGCATTCGGGAGGCTGAAACCAGAGGATCCGGGTTCCCAGCCAGCCTCAGCTATCTAGTGAGGCACTCCACAACTTAGTGACACCCGGTTTCAAAATAAAGAATAAAAAATAGGGCTGGGGGTGTAGCTCGGAGGTAGAATGCCCCTGAGTTCAATCCCTAGTACTGCAAAAAACAAAACAAAACAAAACAAAACAAAACCTAAATTTAGGGAATAAAGCAATCTTGGGGTTAAAAATATAGAAGGGGCATCAATCAGATATAAAGCACTTAATTAAAGGAAGAAGGTGAAGATGTGCTCAGGGGTGGGCATACAGAGAATCTTGAATTTTACATTCTATTTCAAACCACCGTAGTAAAGACACAAGTGGCCGGGCATGGTGGCCCACGCTTGTGATCCTAGTACTTGGGAGGTGAGGACGGGAGGATCCAGGTTCACAGCCAGCCTCAGATACTTAGTGAGGCCCTCCGCAACTTAGTCCCTGTTTCAAGAAAAAAAAAGGATAAAAAATAGGATTGGGGGTGTAGTTCGGAGGTAAAATGCCCGAGTTCCATTCCATCCCCAGTACTGCAAAATAAAAAATACAAGTTTCCTCTTAATCGTCTGCATACTTTAGGTACTTGTACACATTCATGGTCAGGAGCATATAGATATAATATTTCATTTAAAAAAAAAAAAAAAAAACTGATGCCGGGCGTGGTAGCGCGCGCTTGTAATCCCAGCATCTGGGGGGCTGAGACCGGAGGATCCAGGTTCGAGGCCAGTCTCAGCTACCTAGTGAGGCACTCCACAACTTAGTGAGACTCAGTTTCAAAATAAAGAATAAAAAATAGGGCTGAGGGTATAGCTTGGAGGTAGAATGCCTGAGTTCAATCCCCAGTACCAAAACAAAACAAAACAAAACTGATGGGCATGGTGGTGCATGCTTGTAATCCTAGTACTCGGGAGGCTAAGATGGGAGGATCCAGGTTCACCCACAGCCAGCCTCAGCTACATAGTGAGGCCCTACACAATTTAGTGAGACCTTGTTTCAAAATAAATAAAAAATGGGACTGGGGGTATAACTCGGAGGTAGAATGCACCCTGGATTCCATCCCCAGTACCAAAAAATAAATAAAAAAATTAAAATAATTAGGGAGCCAGGTGTGGTGGTATACACTTGTAACCCCAGTACTTGGGAGGCTGTGATAGGAGGATCGCAGGTGTGTCACAATCAGTTGCAGCAAATTAGCCAGGCCCTGTGCAACTTAGTGAGATCCTGCTTCAAAATAAAAAATAAAATAAAATAGGACTGGAAGTATTGCTCAGAGGTTCAATCCCTGGGTTCAATCCCCAGCATCAAAAAAAGAAAAAAAAGCCGGGCGTGGTGGCACACGCTTGTAATTCCAGCATTCGGGAGGCTGAGACCGGAGGATCCGGGTTCGCGGCCAGCCTCAGCTACTTAGTGAGGCACTCCACAACTTAGCGAGACCCGGTTTCAAAATAAAGAATAAAAAATAGGGCTGGGGGTGTAGCTCGGAGGTAGAATGCCCCTGAGTTCAATCCCCAGTACCGCAAAAAAAAAAAAAAAGAGAAACTAGATTTGAGTGAGGTCATGCACACCTATAATCCCAGTACTCAGGAGGCTGAGACACAGGGTCACAGGTTCAGTCTCAGCAATTTAACAAGACCCTGTTTCTACCTTCAAACTACACCCTCAGCCGATTTTATTTCTTATTTGGAAACAGGGTCTCACTAGGTTTCTGAGAGCTTTGCTAAATTATGGAGACTGGCTTTGAACCTGAGATCTTCCAGTCTCAGCCTGCCAAGTACTGGGATTACAAGGGTGTGCTACCACGCCCGGCTTAAGACCTGTTTCAAAATAAATAAATAAAATAAAATAGGTCTGGGGTTGGAGCTCAGAGGTAGAATTCCACCAAATCCAATCCCCAATGCCACACCTGTGGAGGGAGGGAAGGGAGAGAGGGAGGAGGGGCAGGAGAGGAGGGAGGGAAGGGAGTGCAGGCTAGAAGCCAGAGGCAGAGGAGCCAGCATGCCTGCAATCTCAGCAATTTGTAAGGTTGAATACAGAGGACTGCAAATTAGAGATCAACCTGGGCAACACAGGGAAGACCTTGTCTCAAAAAAAAAAAAGCACACAAAATACTTTATACAGTAGGAAAAACCATAGGTAAAACATGGACCTAAAAAATGAATCCCAGGCCCAGTACTTGGGAGGCTGAGGCAGGAGGATCCGAGTTCACAGCCAGCCTCAGCTGCTTAGTGAGGCCCTATTTCAAAATAAAGAATAGAAAAATAGGACAGGGGATATAGCTCAGAGGTAGAATGCCCCTGGGTTCCATTCCCAGAACCCCCCCCCCCAAAAAAGTTACACAGTATACAATTTTCAAAGAACTCTTCCCTCAACAACATAAAAAAACAGGCTCCAAGCCGAGCGTGGTGGTGCACGCTTCGGAGGATCCGGGTTCGCGGCCAGCCTCAGCTACTTAGTGAGGCACTCCGCAACTTAGTGAGACTCGGTTTCAAAATAAAGAATAAAAAAAAATAGGGCTGGGGGTGTAGCTCGGAGGTAGAATGCCCCTGAGTTCAATCCCCAATACCGAAAAAAAAAAAAAAAAAAAAAAAAAACAGGCTCCAAAATACTGACTTAGTAGTAAGTCATGTATATTATGTGCCTGGCTGTTATAAAAACAGCTATAGCCAGGCATTGCAAAAAACATATATAATCCCAGTACTTGGGAAGAGACCAGCCTCAACAATTTAATGAGAAACTATTTCAAACTGAAAAATAGGACTGCAGTGTAGCTCAGAGGCAGAACACCCCTAAGTTCCATCCCTCATACCACATATATATAAAGAAAATAATCTAACATTTATGTTCCAACAATTTTAGAGTACTAGTGGTTCCAAATATATAAGTATACATGAACAATATTTGACCTACACATCTATTTTTCAAACATTGTTGGTAAGCTTTCTTTGAGCCGTACTAGAATACCTTTGAAACTTTTTTTTGTGGTACTGGGTATTGAGTACATGAGTATTCTACCTCTGAGCCACATTCTCCAGCCCCTTTTTTTTATTATTATTATTTTTTTATTTTTGAAACAGGATCTCAATAAGCTACTGAGAGTGTCACTAAGTTTTTTGAGACGACTGGCCTTGAACTTGCAATCCTCCTTTCTCAGCCTCCCAGTACCCAAGCATGCATCATTGTGCCAAGCTTCAATATTTTTATAACAGCATTATTTATGTGAAATTATACTAGAAGGCTGATTTTGTGTGTGTGTGTGTGTGTTGGGGGGGGTGTGTACTGGAGTTTAAACCCAGGGGCATTCTACCTTTGAGCTATACTCCCAGACCTTGTTTGTTTGTTTTTGTAGTACTGGGGATTGAACCCAGGGTCATTCTACTTCCAGGCTATGCCCCCAGTCCTATTTTTTATTCTTTATTTTGAAACAGGGTCTTGCTAAGTTAAGGAAGGCCTCACTAAGTAGCTGAGGCTGGCCATGAACCTGCGATCCTCCGGTCTCAGCCTCCCAAGTACTGGGATTACAAGTGTGCGCCACCACGCCTGCCTAGCCCCAGTTTATTTTTATTTTTAAACAGGGTCTTGCTAGATTGATGAGTGTCACCACTTGCCAAGACTGTCCTTGAACCTGTGATCCCCCTGTCTCAGATTCCCAAGTACTGGGATTACAGGCCTGTGCCACCAGGCAGGGCTAGAATGCTGATTTTTTATACGCGAAGTGCAAACAAAGCTACAAGCAAGTGCTTAATCAATCCCACATTGTGGTAGTTTGTTTCTGTGGAACTGGGAATGTAATCCAGGGCCTGACATATGCTAAACAAGTGCTATAGCAGTGAGCTGTATCCCCATCCCACCCCATCCTTTTCTGAGACAAAAGTCTAGCTAAGTTGCCTGAGCTGCCTTGAACTTGGGATCCTCCTGCCTCAGACTAGAGTAGCTGGGACGACAAGTGCGTACCACCACGACCCAGCTATATTGTGAGCTTAATAAAGGGCTTCTAAAATCAATAAAACTAACACAAGGTTCTCTAACACAGTTGGGGGAAAGGTCTGGCCAGCAGTTCTATTACTCCAGGCATCCCTAGAGTAGCCCTTCAGGCACTGGCTGAAGAGTTCTTTAGGTTTCCAGAAATAATACACTACCTAGGACCATCCTAAACATGGAAGAAAGTGTCTCTCAGGACTGAGCCACAAAAATCTGCCTTTTATCTGCAGAATTTAAAGTAATGAAATTTAAAGTACTCCCACATTTCCTAGGTTTCTAACTCTGGTGGTAAACTTTCCTTTATCTCATTAATGGAGTGACATTAAATCCAGGTTTGGCCAACAGACACCTGGTTTAAGTCTGTTATTACAGCATAATTAATATCCTTCCCTTTTCCTTTCAAGAGTATCCTGTTTCGTAGAATAAATTATACAGGCACCCTACTAATAGATTACTAATTTAACACTCCTTGGTTTGCACCCTCTGAACCCTAAATGATCTCTGGACCTTCACTTTTTATTTATTTTTCTTTTTAGACAGGGTCTGGCTGGGTGTGGTGGCACATACTTGTAATCCCAGTATTTGGGAGGTCAAAACAGGAGGATTACAGGTTCCAGAACAGCTTCAGCAAGTAGGAAGACTCTTAGCAACCTGGTGAGACCCTGTTTCAAAGTAAAAATTTGAAAAAATATAGGGCTGGGGTGTAGCTCAGAGGTGGAACACCCCTGAATTCAATCCCCAGTACCACCAAAATTTAGACAAGGCCTCACTATGTTGCCCAAGCTGCTCTCAAACTCCTGGGCTCAGAGTCTTCTTAGCTCAGGCTCTTGAGTAGCTGGGATTACAAACACACACCATCCCACAGAACTATTTCTTATTCTTTTTTTTTTTTTTTTTTTTTGTGGCACTAGGGATTGAACTCAGGGGCATTCTACCTCCGAGCTACACCCCCAGCCCTATTTTTTATTCTTTATTTTGAAACCGAGTCTCACTAAGTTGCAGAGGGCCTCACTAGGTAGCTGAGGCTGGCCGCGAACCCGGATCCTCCGGTCTCAGCCTCCGGAATGCTGGGATTACAAGCGCACGCCACCACACCCGGCCTATTTCTTATTCTTGAAGTCACAGATTTGCTTAGGAAAATAGGAAGTCAAGGCACCAAGGCTTTACAAAAATGGCATTCTAGTATAAAGAATTGGAAAAGATGAGTCCATCCATTTAATTTACAAGACCCAGAAATCTTGCCAGTCATCTAGTTAGTTAATACCTTCATTAGAACCCAATTCTCTCAGAACTGTGCATCCCTACACCCCAATCTGCAGAGAACTGTGCACCCTACACCCCAATCAATCCATTACCCAAGTCATTCAACTTCAAAAGAAGTTGTTAGAAAACAGTGCGGAAGTTGGGAGTTGGGAAGAGAGCATTGTCACTCTACTGCTCCAGGACTGAGGAAATTCGATTTTCCTGGGGGTGCAGAATGAATTCCAAGAAGGAAAGCTGCCTACAAGAGATGCATCGGTAAAATCCAAATTCCCTTGGAGCACACACCTCATGTCAAACACCAAATCCCCAAAGCACACTGGAGAATGAAAGCACCACGTTCAACTTTTCTGTATTTTTCCAGATGATTTGCAATGAAAACTCCTGAGTCTCATCTTGAAAGGCTTTAAAGTTTTAAAGTCTGTAAAATTGGTTTCATAACCAATAAAGAGCTCATGTTTTGGTAGCTTAGTGGATTTTTTTTTCCCGCGGTACTGGGGATCGAACTCAGGGACATTCTACCTCCGAGCTATGCCCTCAGCCCTACTTTTTTTTTTATTCTTTATTTTGAAACAGGGTCTCACTAACTTGTGGAGGGCCTCACTAGGTAGCTGAACCCGGATCCTCCAGTCTCAGCCTCCCAAATGCTGGGATTACAATCGTGTGCCACCATGCCCGGCATCTTACTGGATTCTATAATGTATCTAAATCTCAAGGTAGAGAGGTGAGACCATCTAGTGCTTTCTTTGCTGAATCTTATAGAGACTTTGCTTAAGATTGTTCTCTTCGGTTAGTAATAATAAACAGATCTTTGTAGCTAGGAGGGAATTGTGCTAATATTAAACGAGGCGTTCTTTATTCAAAATAAAGAATAAAAAAAATAGGACTGGGGGTATAGCTCGGAGGTAGAATGCCCCTGAGTTCAATCCCCAATACCGAAAAAAAAAACCCAAAAAAACCATTTAACAGACCAGGCATGGGGGCACACGCTAGTAATCCCGGTACTCGGGAAGCTGAGACAGACGGATAGTAGGTTCTCGGCCAGTCTCAGCTTAGTGATCCCCTATTTCCAAATAAAAAGTAAAATCGGGAAGGAGCACGGAGCAGAATGGCCCTGAGTTCAATCTCCAGTACCAAAGCAGCAACAACAACAACAAAAATAGGGTTGGGGTGCGGGGTGTTGCTGGAGCTAGAATGTCCCTGGGTTCAATTCCCAGTACCACCAAAAACAAAAAACAAAAAAAAACACACGCACACACAAATTTTTAGGTTTTTGAATGTGCCCAAACATCAAAAATTGGAGTTTCCACAAAAAAGCTAAAGAATTCAATTAGCTCAATATCTATCTCTTTTTGAAGAGCTCCTCATGAGAAACATAACGTGGGGGTTCCAACAATCACCTCACATTTATATACCACATCCATTATCTCATCGGTTCTCAAAAACCTGCAAACATGCTCCACGGTTTCCTGTTCCACTACTGGCCTTTACGAACCCTGAAAACTTGCAGACAGCTCTAACTTCCACATGAAATTTTCACCGAATTTACTTCACCTTCATTTAGAAAGCAAAAATACAAGATACTGCTTTTTTGCCTTACTTAACTTAGCATTTTCACTTTAACTTTAAAAAAAAAAAAAAGCCGACTTCAATCGCCGCAACCAAAACAAAGCAGCAGAGGCCGCCGTCACGCAATGGTCAGCATTCAAATGCCATGGCACAAACTCCGCGGAGAACTCTCTCAAAGTTGGAAGCCTCCCACTTACCTGGCGTGCAAACCTCCCGGGCCCCTCTCTGACCGCCGTCACTTCCCAACGCAACCAAAGCACTTGAAAACAACTCTTGTCACGTTCTCGGTTTTTTTGCAAACACGGCTACCAGGGCCGTGTTTTGAAAACCCAGATTTCCAATTTATCACAGTTATTTCACAAGGCGGGGGGGGGAACAAGATCGCCACCGCGCTTCCAACTTACAACCAAGTGCCCCTGGCTCCGCCCGCCTTCGCCCTTCCCAACCAGCCCAGCAGAGCTGTCGCACGGCCGGTGCGCGACACGGGAGGCCGGCCCCGATGGCAGGTCCCCGCACCCGAGGTCCCACCTCTTCCCGTCGCTCCCTGCCCACATGGCCTTGCATGTCAACGCGCCGGGGTGAAGGACACCTCCTGGCCGGCTCCCCGCCACCGCCGCCGCCGCGGCACCGACCTGCCTCCAGGGCCTCCAGCGCGGGCGGCGGGCCGGGCCCCGCGGGGGACGCGGGCGGCGGCGGCTTCTTGGTCCAGGGGTTCTCCTTGGGCGGTGGAGGCGGCGGCGGCGGCGCGTCCTCGGGGCCCGGGGGCGGCGGCGGCGGCGGCGGTGGCGGCGGCGGCGGCGGCTCCCAGCCCGAGGGCGGCCCGGGCCCGCGCGCCTTGTGCGCCAGGTGCGGCGGCAGCGGCCTCACGGGCACGGCCGCCTGCGGCACGCTGTGCCCGGGCCCCGGCGCCGGCGACGGCTCCCCGCGCGCCCCGGCCGCCTCCGTGCGCTCGGCGCCCGCGGGGGGCGGCGGCTCCACCTGCCGGCTGCCGCCGCCGCCGCCCGAGCCGCCCGGGCCGCCCAAGCCGCCGCCGCCCGCCCCCGCCGCCGCCCCGACCCCCGGCCCCGCGGCCGGCTCCGCCCGAGGGGGCGCGGCGGGCCCCGGGGCGCGAGCGCTCATGGCCCCCCGGGCCCAGCCTCCCCAGCCGGGGGGCGCCCGGGCCCACGGAGCTCGGCCGCCCGTCGCTGCCCCGGCCTGCGACCGCGAACCCGAGAGCGCGGCCGTGGCCGCCGCCGCCGCCGCGTCCAACGGAGGCCAACCGCCCGCCGCCGGGCCTCGGCCGCCGCCCGCCCGCACGCCGCCCGCCCGCCACACGCGCCCGCGCGAGCCCCGCGCACCTCGGCCGCGTCCGCCCCGCGAGCCGCCGGCCGGTAACTGTCCGCGGCGGGGGCGGCCGGGCGGGGCCTGCCGAGCGTGACGTGGCTACTCACCGGCTCCGCGCCGCGAGCCCGCCCGGTGCCGCCCCGCCCCGCCCGCGGGCCCCGAGGGGAAGCCGCGCCGCCCCGCACGCCGCCGCCGCCGGGCCGCGGGCGCAGGGCGGGGCGCCTCGGCCTCTGTGACTCGCCGCCGCGCCGCACGTGGACGGAGAGCCGCCCGGGTCAGAGGTCGCCGCCCGGGGTCAGGCCGGGCCGGGAGGGCGGGAGGGCGGGCGGCGCGCGGGGCCGGTGCATCGCGCTGCCCCGACGCTGAGACCCGCACTCGGGGATCGCGCTGCCCGGGTCCCGAGCCCTGCACCCCGAGGTCAGGCCGGGCGAGCCCGGGGATCGCGCTGCCGGAGTCCCGAGCCCTGCACCCCGAGGTCAGGCCAGGCGGACCCCGGGGATCGCGCTGCCGGAGTCCTGAGCCCTGCACCCCGAGGTCAGGCCAGGGGGACCCCGGGATCGCGCTGCCCTGGTCCTGAGCCCTGCACCCCGAGGTCAGGCCAGGCGGACCCCGGGGATCGCGCTGTCCTGGTGCTGAGCCCTGCACCCCGAGGTCAGGCCAGGCGGACCCCGGGGATCGCGCTGCCGGAGTCCTGAGCCCTGCACCCCGAGGTCAGGCCAGGCGGACCCCGGGGATCGTGCTGTCCTGGTGCTGAGCCCTGCACCCCGAGGTCAAGCCAGGCGGACCCCGGGGATCGCGCTGTCCTAATGCTGAGCCCTGCACCCCGAGGTCAGGCCGGGCGAGCCCGAGGTCGCGCTGCCCGGGTCCCGAGCCCTGCACCCCGAGGTCAGGCCAGGCGAGCCCGGGGATCGCGCTGTCCTGACCCTGAGCCAGGACAGCGGGGCCGGGGATCGAGCTGTCCCAACCCTGAGGTCAGGACAGCGGGGCCCCAGAGTCGCGCTGCCCTGATCCCGAGCCCTGCACCCTGAGGTCAAGCCAGGCAGACCCCGGGGTCGCGCTGCCGTGGTTCTGAGCCCTTCACCTCGAAGTCAGGCCAGCGGGACCCCAGGGTCGCGCTGCCCTGGTCCCGAGCCCTGCACCCCGAGGTCAAGCCAGGCAGACCCCTGGGTCGCGCTGCCCTGGTCCCGAGCCCTCCACCCTGAGATCAGACCAGGCGGACATCGAGGTCAGGCCAGGCGGGCCCAAGGGTCGCGGTGCCCAGGTTCTGAGTTCGGCACCCGAGGCCAGGCGGGCGGTGCACGGTCCCGGTCCCGGGATCGGGCTGCCCAGGCCTGGATGGCCCACCACCCCAAGGCCAGGCGGGGTGGGCGGTGCTGGGTACCTGCTCCGTGGCCCCAGGTCCAGGACTGGGTCTCGGCCCCCCTTGAAAGCTTCCCACCGCGCTTGAAATCTAGAGCCAAGTCCCAGGTGCAAAGGCTGCTGCCACCTCTGGGTAACTACCTTTGCCCCAGCAGTTGATCAAACTCGCTGCCCCACCCCGTTCCCACCCACAAGCAGAAATATTCCTAAAGTGCTCTGGAGTAAAACAAATAGTTAATATTTCGCTGGCCTTTAAAATGTTTCTTACCTGTTCCTTTAATTTGGGGAAACAGCGTTTGATTGCAGTTCATTCTATTACCAGTAAGGAATAATGTTAAAATACTACAGATCCGTTTTTTTTTTTTTTTTTTTTTTTTTTTTTGCGGTACTGGGGATTGAACTCAGGGGCATTCTACCTCCGAGCTACACCCCCAGCCCTATTTTTTATTCTTTATTTTGAAACCGAGTCTCACTAAGTTGCGGAGTGCCTCACTAGGTAGCTGAGGCTGGCCGCGAACCCGGATCCTCCGGTCTCAGCCTCCCGAATGCTGG
>PVLC010035661.1:0-16082 GCA_004027655.1 Graphiurus murinus | reverse complement strand
CTTGTAATCCCAGCATTCGGGAGGCTGAGACCGGAGGATCCGGGTTCGAGGCCAGCCTCAGCTACTTAATGAGGCACTCCACAACTTAGTGAGACTCGGTTTCAAAATAAAGAATAAAAAATAGGGCTGGGAGTGTAGCTCGGAGGTAGAATGCCCCTGAGTTCAATCCCCAGTACCAAAAAAAAAAAAAAAAAAAAAAAAAAAAAAAAAAAAAAAAAAATGGTTTCAAGCCAGGTGTGGTAACTCAGGCCTATCATCTCAGCCAGTACTGGGGAGGCTGACATAGGAGGATCACAGGTTCAAGGACTGCCTCATCAACATAATAAAACTCTTAGCAACCTAACAAGACTCTGTTTCAAAAACAACAAAATAAAAAGGACTGAGGGTGTAGCTCAGAGGTAGAATGTCCCTGGATTCAATCCCCAGAACCAGAAAAAAAAAAGGAAGGAAGGAGGGACGGACGGACAGGAGAGTGTCAGTATCAGTGGCTCATGATGGGAGGTTTATCGGGGCCCCGGGTTTCTTGGGTTTCGAGGTTCTCCGTACGGCCCACCACTTATCGGGCCCCCCCAGGCTGAACCCTCAACCATGAGACCCCAATAAAGACGCTGCCTGAATGTTGCTGGTCCGAACCTCTCTTTATTATATCTCTCTCTTTCTGGGATCAAGGGCACTACACAAGCAGTAACAAACACAGCACAGAAGTCGTCTTTGCAAATAGTGCCTTTCCAACAGACTCTCAATAACCCCTCTCTCTAGCAATCCGTCTTCCACTAGCTACCCACAACTTTTCCTCCCAGAACTTCCCCAGCAACCCACTCCAGTCTTTTCCCAACAACAACAACCCCAACAACCACCACCTCTCAGCGAGAGGCGGAGGCTCTTAAAGCCGTGCAGGGCCTAAGCCACGAGGCATCTCATACAGCTCCATGCTGGTGCATGCGCTCTGGCGTGGGGCAGCCCTAGAATGTTTTCCACCTGCAGCCGCTTCTGGCACTCTGCCAGGCGCCATCTAGAGGCGAGGTCCAGCTGGCCAGACTAGGCCCCCGACAGAGGTTGAAATTTTAGATGAGACAGTAAGTAGGCAGGTTAGCTGTGGTAGGGGACTTCACATTGATGGACCCATGCATAGACTCCAGTTCTGCCAGTCTGACCAATTTTTCATGTCCCATTGTGCTAACACTGGAGTAGCTACTAAAAAGGCTGACATCGACTTTGAGTATTTTTTCTTGGTTTTTTTTTTTTTTGTAATTCTTCCAGAGTATATTCATTCTTGTGAATATTGTGAGATGACCTTTGATTTTGTACCTCATTTTGTTGATGTGGTTTATCACATTTATTGATTCTCATATATTGCACCATACTTGCATGCCTGTAAGGATTCCACTTGATTGTGGTGAATAACCTGTTGGGTAGAGTGTTCTGTAGCTGTCTCTTAGGAACACTTGGTCTGGGTAGCAATTTATCTCTGCTATTTCTGTCGTATTAGGTTTACTAGGGGATTTTGTTGGGGATTTTGGGGTCTATATTCATCGAGGATATTGTCTTGTGGCTTTCCTTTTTTGTGGTGTCCTATCTGGTTTGAGTATCAGGGTAATGTTGGTCTCACAGGATGTTTGAAAGAATTACTGTCCTATTTCTTGAAATAGTTTAAGGAGATTTGGTATTTGTTATTATTTAAATGTTTGGTAGAACTCATCAGTGAAGCTGTCTGGTTCTGGGTTTTTCTTTGATGGAAGACTTTTTATTACTGATCCAATCTCATTACTTGTTATTGGTCTGTGTGGGTTTTTAATTTAATCATGAAATATAATCTTGGTAAGGTATATGTATGAGGGAATTTGTCTGTTTTTCTAGGTTATCACATTTTTGGCATAGTTCATAATATTCTTTAATGATCCATTGTATTTATATGGTATCAACTTAATATCTCCTTTCATCTCTGATTTTATTTACTTGAATCTTTTCTTTTTTTTTTTTAGTCTAACAAAAGGTTTTTTATTCTGTGTATATCTTCAAAGAACCAGCTCTTTGTTACATTGAGTTTTTGTATTGTTTTTAGTCTTAATTTCATTTATTTCTGCTCTGATTTTTATTAGTATTTCTTTCCTTCTACTAATTTGGGGGCTTGGTTTGTTTTCATTTTTCAATTTCCTTGAGATTCAATGTTAGGTTGTGTATTTTAGAGGGGGGAGGGAGTGAGAGATAGTACAAAACTCCACTTGCAGTCCATTCCTCCCCTTTTTTTATTTGATTTTTTAATTTAAATTTTTTACATCTTTCTATATTGCCTATCACTTGCCATATTTATGTAGTTATTATTTTTATTATTTTGTTTTTTATTTTTCATACTAAAGATACAAGTGGTTTTTACATCATGTATACAATATTAGAGCATTCTGAAGTCATCTGTATAGTTAACTTTTTACCAGTGACAATACCTTCTGATGTTTTCTTCTCACTCATTAACATTTATTTCTTCCAATTCTTAGAGGGTGCACCAGTTCCCCTTAGCATTTCTCATAGGACAGGCCAGTATTCTTGGTTGGCAGTTTTTTCCTTAAGTACTATGAAAATCTCATGCTATTCTCTCCTGGTATGTTAAGCTGAGAATTCTGCTGACAGGCAAATTGAAGCACCCTTATGTGTTATTTATTTTCTCTTGTGAATCTTCTCTTTGTCTTTTACCTTTGTGAGAACTTAATTATAACATTTCAGGGGTAGACTTGGCTGACTTAAATTTGACTGGTGACCTTTGATTTTCCTATACCCGGATATTTGTATTCTTCTCTATGTTTGGGAAGTTTTTCATTATTATTGCTTTAAACAATATTTCTTATTCCTTTGACATTGTTTAACACCCTCCCCCCCCAAATCCCTGGATATTTGATCTTTAAATATGGTTCCAAAGCTCCTGTAAGATTTCTTAGTTTCTCCCTATTCTTTTTTCTCCTCAGACTATATGCTTTCAAATTCATAGTTATCAGGCTCATTAATTCTCTCTTATGTTTGTTCTATCCTGCTATTAATGCCTACTGTCATGTATTAAATTTAACTTAGTGTAGTTTTTAGCTCAAATATTTGTTTTTTATTACTACCATCCCTCTGTTAAATTTCTCTATTATAGTATGGAATCATTTCTCTGGTTTTTTTGTTTGTTTGTTTGTTTCTGAAACAGCTGTTTTAAATTCTCCATCCAAGAGTTTGCCCTTACTGGTCAGTTTCTGGCATCTTCTTTTAACTATTAGGTGAGGTCATAGTTTCTTGGAAGTTCTTGATGCTTTTTGATGTGTGACATCATCAGGACACTGAATGAATAGGTATTTACTTCAGTCTTCCAGCCTAGCTTTGTTTGTGTCTGTCCTTCCAGAAATTCCAAACAGGCTGCTTATTTTCTGACCTTATAGTCATTTTCAGTATTTCAGCAGTAGATAGTGCACCAAGTCCAGTTTGGCTCAAGTGTACTCTTGGTGTGTTGTCACTGTTTCAGCACTAGAGAACAGTCCAAGCATAGGTTTGTCCCAAATCTGTACTTAGTGTGTTGTATATAATAAACCAGAGCAATACATCCTTATATTGTCCTGACTTTTTATTAAGAATTTTAAGTGACCAGTATTTAAGGGAGGGCTATGTCACCCCCTTAGTCCATCTGCACAAGCTTCTCTCTGGGGCTGGAATAGGCCCAGATGACTTGTTGACAGTCACTGATCTGCGGTCAGGCAACATGGATAGACTAACTCCAGACTTCTACTTCATGCCTGTAGCCACCAATGCCACCCAGCTATGTCATACCTTGAGACTACAGCCTGCCAAGACCAGAAAAGCACTGGGATAGGACCAAGAACCACATTGCCTGTGGGCTGCTTACTGCTGAGCTGAACTCATTGCCCAAGACTACTGCAACTAGCCACAGGTGGTGTTGGCCAGAGTAGAAGTCTGATGAACTAGGGCTGTGTGTCTTCCCCTAGCATTGGTATCCTTCCAGAGGCTACATCTGCAGGCAGGCCTGGGAAGCTATTTGGATCTCCCAGTGTTAGTCTTTACCAGCCCAGCACAAAATTCCAGAGTAAAGTCTTCTGTTTACCATCCTGTCTTATTCTCAGTGGACGAGGCCTTGCTCCATGCTTTGCTGCCCAGAGTTAGGATCATTTTGGTTCCTTGACCATTGAGGTTGATGCTAAACTATGTTATATCTAACTTCCACAGCTGTAAGGCCCATGCTTCAGCTCATGATGATGAGGGCCGAAACACAAATATGTCTCACCAGGGTCAAGTCTCTGCTTGGTGGACATGCAAGTATAGAGGCTCTCTGAGTTCTGGTCTGGAAATAGCTGTGTTGCCCAAAGTTGGGGAACAGGCGATGGAAACAACTTTTCGGCCACCAAGGTTGGTGCCACATTGTGTTGCACCTGAGTCATAGTCATGGGGACCTGTACAATTTCAGTATGTGTGGGCTTGTGTGCCCCAGACTCACTCTAAGCTGGTAATAACATAGGGTCAAACTTGAGTCTGACCTACTGGGGTACAGGTCTTTGTGGTGCAGAGGCAGGCTAGAGGTTCTGTTGGTGAGCTCTGGCCTGGGCACAGCACCCTCGGATTCTCTCTGATTCTTAGTGTCACTGCAATGGGCCTGGCACTGAGCTCTGAGGCAGAATTTTGTGCTAGCTTTAATGCCCTGTGTTCTATCAGATGGAGTCTTGTTCCTCCCTCTGCTGTCTGGGGTTGGGAGAGTAGTGATGGAGACATGCTCTTTGTTGCCGGGCTATTGAAGTTCTGGCTTCTCGGTCTAGGGTACTGGCATCAAACTGGGGGTCATGGGGCTCTGCCTGGCAATGGGTTTTCACTGTGGCAATTCTGCTGATGGGTTTCAAATCTAAGGCCTGGACTTAATTCTTTCTTCCTCCCTCAACCGGGAGGCATCTCTCTACTGTGCCCTGCATGGACCTGGGATAGGGATAGCACAAGCCTCTCTTTCTCCTGCCTTCTTCAATGTATCTTTTCTTTTTGTTATACTAGAAGCAGGGACAGTGATCTCTAACCTGGCTTTGTGAGCTCTTATGAAGGTAGTTTGTCTATGAGGATATAACTGCTAGAAGATCTTACTCAGCTGCCATCTTCTCTGCCTTCCAAAACTTGTTTATTTTTATGTCACTTAGTATCTCATGATTGCAGGCATTCCCTCTTTATAAGTAGTGTGACAAAAACTCTCCCGTTCCTCCCCTCCTCCTCCCCCTCCTCCTCCTCCTCCTCCTTCTCCTCCTCTTCATCTTCTTCCTTTATCTCTTGCACTGGAAATCAATCAAAACACAGGGCCTTGCACATGCTAGGCAAGTGAAGAGCTATTTTTCAAATGAACTGTAACTTTGACCCAGAACCCCTGACTTGTGTCTGATTCTCCCACTGAGATTTCTGTCGTGCGCTTGCGTCTGACTAGCAGACAAAAGCACTCAACAACCAGGTTCCTTCTGTGCAAAGCTTTAATCAGGATTCTCTTGATTCACATAATCTTTGCAGTGTCTGGCCCCAAGTTCCCGGTAACCCAGGTTTTTATACCTCTTTCTGACCAATCAGGTTGCAACTCGTTCCCTCATGCCAATAGGTCAGGACACATCACCTGATCTTACTCTGATGCTGTACTGCACGCTATTTCCTTAAAAGGAGTTGTTTACAGCACTGAGGCTCCTTCCGCTAGGCGCCATGATAGGGAGCGGCTGTGCCGCGCCTCCCCACAGATTTCCATAATTCCATCCTGCTCCATCTTTTCTACTGCTGACACTTCTAAAAGTGTAGGACCAGCTGGATGTGGTGACTCACACTTGTAATCCCAGTACTTGGGAGGAAGAGACTGGAGGATCTGGGTTCCTGACCAGCCTCAGCTACTTAATGAGGCTCTCTGCAACTTAGTGAGACTCTGTTTCAAAATAAACATTACAAAATAGGACTGAGGGTGTAGCTTGGAGGTAGAATGCCCCTGGGTTCAATCCCCAGTACCGCAAAAAAAAAAAAAAAAAACACAATAAAACAAAAAAAACCCAAAAGTGTAGGGTCTGCCTGATCATATAGTCCCACTGTCCAGGCTGCTTACATTACAACTCAGACCTGCTTAAGAGCCTTTTCCCGTGCAGGTTTGCAAAGCTGGTAGCTCTTTATGGACCAGAAAAGATAATATTTCTAGCTGTGGAGTCTGGTGCTCCCAGAACAAGCAGCCTCTAAGCACTCTCCTATACCTTCTCCTTTCTTGTAGGTTCAGCATTTTCTTTTAGTTTTAAGGGGATGTCCTAGCCCTCCCCTAAATACTGGTCAAAATTCTCAATAAAAAGATATCCTTGGTGATTTAGGGCAAGTTATTTCTCACTTTCTGGAGCTCAAAGCTTGTTAATCAACTTTTGCTCAATCTTTTTTTTCAGCATGGCATCATTGATATAAAGATCAATATAATAGTCTATAGGATTTCCAGATGATCTCTTTGGATTATATTATGAGAATAAGTAAGTTAACATAGCCCTGGTGCAAAAGTTTTATTGTACACTGATGTCTGTTTAGGTCATGAACTATTTCTAATTGCCTTTCTTGATAGAAAAGAATGCATTCTTCAAGTTAGTGGCTCCATAATATGTTCCTGGGCCATATTGTGCTGCTTAGCAGTGATGCTGTGCTTTACATGAGAACTCCAATTGGGGCTGTTACTTGGTTGAACTTTGGGTAGTCTATAATCATTTTCCTAATTCATCTGGTTTCTGCACAGGCCAAATGGTCAAATTAATTGGAGATGTGATGATGACTATCATCTCTGCACCTTTTATCTTCTTTTTTTTTTTTTTTTTTGTGGTACTGGGGATTGAACTCAGGGGCATTCTACCTCCAAGCTATACCCCCAGCCCTATTTTTTATTCTTTATTTTGAAACAGGGTCTCACTAAGTTGCGGAGTGCCTCACTAGGTAGCTGAGGCTTGCCGCGAACCCGGATCCTCTGGTCTCAGCCTCCTGAATGCTGGGATTACAAGCGTGCGCCACCACGCCCGGCTCACCTTTTATCTTCTTATAAATTTCATTATTCACCATTTCTTTGGTATGTGATATTGTTTTAGATTTAATCTTTTGGCCAAGAGAGGCAGTTTAAAAGGCTTCTTCTTAACTTTCCCCACTATGATAGCTCTTATTCCACAGGCCAAAGGCAATGCATGGAAGTTACTCCAACTGAGAAGTATGTCATATACTTGAATACTGGGTAAATGACCACTGGTCTTTGAACCCAGTGGACCTATTGTGACCAGACTCTGGCTATAACTCATATTATGCTTTTTTCCAACTGGAGAGCCATGATGTTCCTTCAGATCTTCAGGTGTTACTGTCAACTCGGACCTTGTAGCCAATAATTCTCAAGATATATGAGTACTCTCCCTTCCCTAGTACACAGTCATTGAAGTAAGTGGATGTGGGTCACTTTGGGGAGGAGGGGAATCATTATAATATACTTGATAGGTTATTGCAGGATGTTTCTTTCTGAGACCCAATTAAGTCTCAGTCAGTGGTTTTATTTATTTATTTTTTTTTTGCGGTACTGGGGATTGAACTCAGGGGCATTCTACCTCCGAGCTACACCCCCCAGCCCTATTTTTTATTCTTTATTTTGAAACCAGGTCTCGCTAAGTTGCGGAGTGCCTCACTAGGTAGCTGAGGCTGGCCGCGAACCCGGATCCTCCGGTCTCAGCCTCCCGAATGCTGGGATTACAAGCGTGCGCCACCACACCCGGCTCAGTCAGTGGTTTTAAAACTGGCATAGGTCTAGAAACAGAACGAGATTTTGGCTTTCATTGGCGGACCACACCCTGCTCATCGATTCTTTCTTTTAATTATGTATATTAAGCATTACCCTCATCAGGTGGTCATACATTTTACTCCTAGTGACACCATGTTCTATTAACCATCTTCACAACTCTGATTTTGCTAAATTGTGCCCTCCAAGCTTTGGGGGTTAAGTTGCCTCATCATCTCTTGTGTTATGGCCTCACCATCCTCATTGTTACTAATAGCCAAGTTCTGTGGCAACCTATCCTTGACCTGTAGAGAATAGCTAGCACTGAATTTTTTCTTTTTCTTTTTTTTCTTTCAGTACTGGGGATTGAATCCAGAGGTGTTCTACCTCCAAGCTACACTTCTAGCCTTAAAAAGATTTTTTAAAAATTTTGAAACAGGATCTCACTAAGTTGCTGAGGGCATCACTAAGTTCCTAAGGCTTGCCTGGAACCTGAGATTCTACTGTCTCTGTCTCCCAAGTACTGGGATTATAGGCTTGTACCACCACATGCCGATATCACTGGACATCTTGTTGATGTTGGTGCCCCGCTTACCATGATCTCAGGGGAATAATGTACCCTCTACCTTTCTATGGACAATAGTTTTTGGCCCTCAAATCCACTCCAACATGTCTGTTTTCCTGGGATTTTTGTTTTCTTTCCTCATGATCAACTATGGCAATGTATAAATTTCAGTTTTCTTCATAGGCCATCATTTTCTCCAGGTGTCTACAGACTTTTACAGCAAATTTCTCCACCCCACTAATCCTTTCCAGGGTGCTTAAGAATTCTAAAAAGAATCCCAAGAGAGTGCCTCAAAGTCAAAACTTCTCCCTTACCTAATATTCCATTCCAGTGCTTCTGTCAGTGAAATGTTAGCAATTGAGCCGCTATTGTGTTTCGGGCATTAGTCCTGTCCCTTAAATCACCTAGAATGGGCTCTTCTTTGCTATTCAGGCAATGAGGAATCAGTCTCAAAATCCCAAATTACCATTTGCTTTTGTTGATCATTCCTGGTACTACAAAGTGAGTTGGGTCCTCTGAGAAAAAGACACTGACACAGAGATAGGGATGTAAGAAGTTTATTAGGAATGAACATTTATAAATGGAAAGGCAAGAAGCCAGCTTGTGCAGGGAAACTTAACAAACCATGATGCAAAACAAACCTGACAAAGTCTCTGAAAGTGAAACAGAGGGGTCAAGATCTAGGATTGCCTATTAGAAGAGTCTTGCATTGGGTGAAAGTGTAGGTACTTATTCCACAGTCTTGCTTGGTCATTGATGGGGCTACCCAAAGACTGGGCCCTGAGACTGACTCAAGGAGTAAATGGCTGGAGGTCAGAGTTTGAACATTTGAAGAGCACATTTCTAAGTCTGCCACAATAGGTATTAGCAGTAGAGATGCTAGAAATAATTAGGTTTGTTTAATATGCTTCACATTTCTTAGTTTAACACATTTATAAGAGTTGCATAGGAAGAATTGTCAAATCAGAAGAGATGTTTAGTTTTCCCTAGGCTATGTCAATATAAAAATATCAGAGATTGTAGATTTTAAGGTAAGGCCCTGGAGATTTGTCAATACCCTCACTGTCATAATAAGTTCTTACTTCATGGAAAACATCAATCAAACTCTTACAAAATAGCTAGTAGAAATTTTACTCTACTTCATTCTGATATTATTGGTACTATAATAAATTGGCCACAACCATTCAGCCTCCTTATCAAATAGGTTTCTGCTTCCCTCTGAAGCTTGAATGAAAATCCTAAGTTAGGCAACAGACTAGTCCTTGTGTTTCCATAAAAGAAAGTTTCAGATCCCTGTAGAAAATACTGTACTAGTTACTCTGAACTAAGAATAGACTCTGGGTACAATCTTCCATGGTAAGTTTGCTTAGGAAATTTCAGTCTGTACCAGTACAACAAGTCAGAATTTCCAGGTCTCTTCTGCCTAGAAGTAGATATTATTTGATCAAACCCAACTGCTTGATCCAAGGCCCAGTAGAAGAAGAATTAATTACAATGGACTTACTAAATTAATGAGGAAAATTTTAATGTGATAATTTTCTTGTGATAATTTTTGGTATTATTTTAATGTTCTAGTTTTCTTTGTAGATACACAAGAGCTCCCTTCCTTTTCCTTCTAAAATTATTCCAAAGCCTCAATTTAATAGATTATGTCTTTGGAATCTAATTCTCATTTAACCCTAAGAATTGAGAAATAACTATTTTTGCCAAGTTTCTTACTTCCATAGCAATATATTTTGTGCATAAGACCAATAAGAATGTTTTCTCCTTTTTATCAAGATGTAATTGAATAAATCAATTATGTAATAAGGTTTTATGTAAAGTGTCACATTTGAAAATATTTCTCATTGACACATCTACCAACAAGGGTTTAGTATTTATGTGGAGACCAGCTCATGAATGACACTAGCTGTTGACATTGTCTGTAAAGGCCAGCTAGCTGAGTAATGACCATTACTTTGGAGAACAAAGGACCTAGAAACACTAAACTGATGCAAAGATCTTCAGTCATCCCTTATCCTATAAACCCCAGATTGTGGAGGGGGCTAGAGCGATAGACTGGATACACTAGAAGGGGAAGGGCAGTAGTGACCCAGAAATGGGCATTAGGAAATGTGTAGGAGTGGTTAAGGTTGTCCTCATGCCAGAAGGCTGCTTCTGACATTTTGTATAGGAAGTAAGTAGAGATAAGGAGGGGCCGGAGAACTATCTCACCTAGAATACCCCTTGAATTACCTGAGAAATATGGAAAGGTATTATTTAAATCATACCAACCATTTGGATTTAGGGAAATGGCTTAATAGGTTTTCTGTTTTTCCTCTACACAACCCAGTGGGCGGAGCTTAAGGGATATAATATTAGCTTAAAAATATTTATCTAATTTGTAATGTGACTGATTCTATTACAGCTATACTTAAAAGCACAGTTAATCCAAATGCAAAAGTAATTGTGGCCATATTTTTTAAAGGGAGGAGTAAGTACAGACTCCTGAAGGGAATAAATTTAAATATTCCTTCATTGATTTTCTTAACATGTGCTTTTTCTCGGTGTACCTAAGCCTCAGATGATCACCTTAGTCACACTGTGAAGCTAAAGCTTTGACTCACTGTTGTGTGACTCAATTAATATCACGTGTTGAATGTTTTAACAAGTCCCCAGTGCTTATGTAACCCACATGTAATAATTTAAAAGTGCTTTTGGAACTATTTCTGACAGATTCTACAAAAACACTTTAATTGGGGTAGCCAACAGCTTTTAACTGCCACAGGGGATGTTTTGATATGGGAGGTAGGTGGAAACAAAAACAAAAAATCCACTAAAGAGAGTTCTCTTGCACCCCTCCAAGCCCACCTCCCACCTGTGTTTTTCTTTTTGAAACTGTTTCCAAAAAGCTGTTCTTTACAGACAAATGTTAATGTTTCCAGAAAGTAAATAGTGTTTCCTTCTGTAAGTGAAAGGGGAGGCAAGAGAAAACAGCTTAGGAGAGAAAAAGTACAGATGAAAGGGGAAATGGAGTCTAAGAACTGAGAAGAACAAAACAAGCATAAAACTGTGAATGAAAGTAGAGAAACAAATCAGTGAAATGATAAATGAATTGATATTGCTGAGTCATAATCCACTAAGAATGACAGTTCTGACTCTGTGACCCAGGCAAGAGGACAGGAATATTCTTTAGGACATAAGAAAGAATCAATACAGTGAATGCTATATGCTAGAAACTCTGCATTTGCCTGGGCCATTGGGAAGCTGGAGGGAATATGCTAAACTTTGGCCTCTGAGAAGGAAGTGGAGAGAACCAATCTCAGGTACAGCATGGTGGTTAAAAAAAAAAAACACATCCAGAGCCCACTATCTGAATTTAAACTCACCAGCTGTATTAATCTTTTGTTGCTATACAGCATATTGAAACATTTATGATCTCCTAGTTTCCATGGGTCAGGAATCCAGATGCATCTTAGCTGGGTCTTCTGGCTTTTGGTCTCTCACAAGCCTGTAGTCAGTGTATCAGGCAGAGCTTGACAAGCAGAAGATTGCATCTATTGTGGTCTGAAGGCTTAATGTGTTCCCCCAAATCATAGGCTGAAATCCTATTCTCCCAAAAGATGATGGTATTAGGAAGTGGGACCTTTTGGGAGGTGACCAGGTCATGAGGGCAGGGCCCTGGGGAGTGGGGTTAATGCACTTATAAAAGAAGCCCAAGGCAGCTTGCTTGTACCTTCCATCATGTGGGGACACAGCTAAAAGGTGTCATCTATGAGGAGCACCACCCTCATTTGACATCCAGTCTGCCAGCACTTTGATCTTGAACTGCCCAGTCTTCAGAACTGAGAAACAAACACTTGTTGTTTTTTAGTTTTGTTTTTTTCACTTTTTATTTTTTTTGTCATTTACAAGCCACTCGGTTTATGAAATTTGTGTTTTGGCAGACCAGACTAAGACAGCTTCCAAAAGCTGCTTACAGTTGTGGCCTTTGGCAGGCCTTAGGTCCTCACTGGCTATTGCCTAGAGACATGAGCTCCTTGCTACTGACCTTGGACTTCTCCCCAGGAGAGCTGAAAACATAGCAGCTGGCTTTCATCAGAGTGATCTAGTGAGAAAGGATGAGAGAGGGCATAGCCTAAACTCAAAAGTGACAGGTACCCTGTGTGTGTGTGTGTGTGTGGTTTGTTTGTTTTTTTTTTCAGTATTCCGTTTGTTAGAATTATTAACATAGGGGTGAAAGGAAAGGCTTCCTTTCACCTTCTTTAGGTTCACTGGAATGAACTGACAGTAGGCAGATGAGTAGGAGAAAAAGGTATATTAATTTGTTAACATGCATAGGGGGAAATTACTGCATGGGAATCATATGCAAAGTAGGAATCTAAGGGTCAAGTGGGTGAGGCTTATGTAACTTTCCAACTATAGGAAAGAATAGAAGCTTGGCTAGGGCGGGGCTTGGAGTATCCTGGAGGGGCATACTGACAAGTATGTGGGAGGAGTGAGAGAAGGAACACAGATTGGGACAGGTTGTCCTATTATATAGATTAAGTCTCTCAGGTAAACTCTGCCTTGATAAAAATGAATGCAAAGTCTGTCCAGGCAGGATGTCCTGGGCATGGAGACTTTTAGTTCCTTCTTTCTCTTGTGATTAGTCTTTGCTGCTTATTTGATAAGATTCTTAGGAGGTTTCAGGCATTTGCTTTTAAAATTTTTATTGTATTATTATTCTTTTATTATTTTGGTTGCTTTCCTTTTGAATAAATCTTCCATTAGGTAAGATAATTTGAGAGGGAGAAGGGGCAGGGAAAGAGAGAGTGGGAGAGGGAGAGAAGAAGAGAAGAAGAGAGGGAGGAGGGAGGGGAGAGAGACACAGAGAGAGAGAGAGAGAGAGAGAGAGAGAGACAGACAGACAGACAGAGACAGAGACTGACTCACTCTTCCTGTGCTGGGGGAAGAAACAAGATAAAGTAAGATGAGCCTTGATTCTGAGATAGCTCCTGAGGTCTCTCAGGATGTTCAGGTGCTAGTCTTTGGAGTAATGTTAAATACAAACAATAGAATGCTATTGTTTTGGTCTGAGCTCCTTCACTAAGCCCCAATAGACCCAATGAAAGAAATCAGAATGGAAGGTGGGGGAGGTTGTAGGTCAGCAGTAGATAGAGCACCCAGCAAGCATGCACAAGGCCCTTACTTTAGTCTCAAACACTGAAAGAAATAAAAAATGGAGTCACTCATGCTGAGGTATTATTTCTCCAAGCCAAAACTGAGTTAATTCGCCTTCAGAAGAAATAGATAGCCAAATTTCCCAAACAGGCCAGTTTTAAGATAACCTGAAGTAACCAGTCAAGTTATTTTTGTACTGTTCTGCCCTGGCCTTACACAGAAAATAACTTTGAAATGACCAATCTGCTTTTTGATCTTTGATTCTATTTTCTTTAGCCCTTCTCAACAGTGAAGCCCACCTCTTCTGTTAAGCTCATTGGAGAGCTCACTGTATTTTATAGAATGAAGTGTTGCAACACTCTAGAATTGCAAGTAAAGCCAATTAAAATCCTTAAAGTTGTTATAATTTTGTCTTGACAGGATAGAGTCACTAGGGCCTGCCCACATCATGGAGAAGGAATGACTCGTCCCAGGTCATGAATACCAGGGGGTCATCTCAGAGTCTGCTTTATCACAGTAGCTGGGTAACACAATCTACCAAGCCTTAACTCTGAAATGAGGATAAATAATAGCATTTACAACATTTAACAATACAGTAAACAATAAACAATATTAGAGCTAAGATAATGTGTATAAGATGACAAGCATAGTCCTTACACAAAACATTTTAAAAATATTTAACATTTTTTTCCTCTTAAGGATTTCCTTGTTCCTCTCCTCATGCAATTGGTTTTCTTTGCTCAGTCCTCAGGAAAGAATGGCAGAAAAAGAAGCTGAAGGCCTACTGGTATTATCTTCTTTACTTGGTTTCAGGAAAAGAAACAGAAAGCCCTAGATTCTATGGAAACAGAAAGTTTGGGGATAGAGACCAAAAATTTTGGGAAAATAGCAGGGCAAGAACAAGTTCCAGGAAGGAAGAGGTGGGTGAATATTGAATACTTGACTGCTCAAATTAGATATAACATAAAAAAGAAAGAAGGAAAGAAAAAGGTCTGTGTTTTCTATTTGTTTTGAATAAGTAATTTGTTGAACATCATCGACATTACTATAAGCAATCCAGTGAAGGAAAATGGCCAGACCATATCTTAGGGAAGGTCTCTACAATCTCATCTGATCCTACAGCATATGTTCTGTAATCCTTAGATTAAGGCAGAATGAAAGTGCCCTGAAAAAGCAATAATGGGGATTTTGCTACCTCTCTTAGGTTTAGGCTGAATTAAAATTTAATAACACTTGGTAGTATTTTGAAAATCATGTATCTGTAGTCAGCAAATTAGTTAATACTACATTAGAATATGACATATATCAGGCAATCAAAGGTGCTCTAGGAAAAATGTCCTAGACGCATTTTTTTAATCCCCAAATGTCCCAATATATAAATATTAGACCATTTTAGGATAAAATATTTTTCATATTTATGTTTTCAGCTGTAAGTTATTACCATACACAGGGTACCACAAGGAATATGAAGTATAGGAAATTGTTCTCTCCTTTCATATTTTCTACCTAGTTCAGAAATTTTGTTATGTGAAGGATCTGAGTTGACATACAATGTCTTCTATCAGCTTTCCTTCTTGATTTCTGAAAATCCATATGGAATAGGAACTTGTTCCACAAACCAGTCCTGAGAGACAGAATATCAGAGTGATTGAGGTTACTGGCCTGAGGCACAGCTGTCAGAATTTGTACTCTGGCTCTGCCACTTACTGTTTGATCTTGAGCTAACTTCCTTAACATCTCTGTACCTTGCCTTTCCTACTTATAAAACAGGAATAAGAATATTGCTTAGGTTATAGAATTATATGGTTATTGTGAGAATCAAACAAGGTCATCTGTGAAAATTCTTACATGTTAGCTCAAAAGTGACTAGCCCAATAAACATAAACACATTATTTGTACCTGGTTGTTGCTCACTTTTCTGCACAAAATGACTGCTCAGGCTTTTCTGCTTATCACCTATTGCCATTTTATAAACCTTTATCTGATTGCTGTTTTCTTCTCACTTTACTTATATCCCAAAGATCAGCCCTAACCCTTCATTGCCCACAGCACAGCTGTAGGATTTTATGGCTCTTTACTGAGGCATATAAAGCATAGATAAGTATATATGAGACCAAAATTCAGAAAAAGAAAACCTCCAAAATATTAGGTGCCATTTCTCCTAGAGTACATTAGTTGAGCTCTTTGCAGAGGCTCCCCAACAGGTGATTTCTTTTTCTCTGCTTCAAAGCTGTTATCCTGGGCTTGGTTCGTTTTCCTCTCAACCTTGTTATCTCAGGATCCAGGATCTTCAAAAACCACCCAATGTCATAATCTCTGCAAAGATATCACTTGTTCACTAAGAAGATAGAATAGATTCCTTTCTCCTTGTCTCAAGCAATTCCATTCCTAGTTTGTCCTTTGCTTTGGTAACTTAATGGCCCATAAAAAATGCATATTTACTAAATAGTTGTCCCTCCCCCAGCAAGTAAATGTTCTGTCACCCCTAGAACAGAGACACAAATTTCAATCTGATTTTGCCTATACCAAACTCCTTGGCAAATTTTCTATCATAATTCCTGAATTAGTGTTTCCAAGGCAGAGGAAGGTGGGGAAGAAAGTGAATCAAAATCCATATCC
>PVLC010035660.1:0-16209 GCA_004027655.1 Graphiurus murinus | reverse complement strand
GTACTGGGGATTGAACTCAGGGGCATTCTACCTCCGAGCTATACCCCCAGCCCTATTTTTTATTCTTTATTTTGAAACCGAGTCTCACTAAGTTGCGGAGTGCCTCACTAGGTAGCTGAGGCTGGCCGCGAACCCGGATCCTCCAGTCTCAGCCTCCCGAATGCTGGGATTACAAGCGTGCGCCACCACGCCCGGCTGTACTGTATTTTTTAAATGAAGACAAAACAAAATTTTAAATGCCCAAAGGTATTGCTGTGAACACCAAATGATGGCATAAAGCATCTTATCCATTGTCAGGATTGCTATAGTATTTCCATTAAATGATCCTGAATCATTAGATAATTTTTTAGAGGTTTGAACCATATGAAATGCCAAAGAGTTACTGAAAGCTTACTATTTGCCAATTACATTGCCAAGCACTAGGAACTCTCTGGTGAATGCTCCTAGCATTCAGAGATAGTTCCAACTTCTAGCTTGAGAAAGGACCCTGATGAATACCTGGGCAAATATTAATTCAGTGCACTGCATTCCTGAGGAGGGTTTGCATTCCAATGCACAAATATAGTTGAAAGGAAGAAGCAGAGTTTTCATTGCTCTGACCCTACTGTCAAAAGCTACCAGTGAGATCTTGTGACCTGTGCCAGTCAGACAGGTACCACAGGGAGCTGAAACAGGATACTCTTCTAAAGGATGGGGCCACCCTGGCAGCTTTGGTGCTTCACTAAGTGGCCACACTCCCATGTCCTCCATTCTAGAGTCAGTCCAGGTCTCCCTGGACATACAAACACTGAGGGTAAGACTGGTTTTGCTTCAAGATGGCCTGTTTCAGCCCATGGGTATTGTAAAGTTTATTTTAGACAGGTGATATTCACTAATGTTGATATTTTCTATGGTGCTCGTATTTAAAATAGCTTGAACCATTATTGTGGATGTATTGTTGCATGTATTTTTTTAGTTGATGCTATTGTTTGCAGTAATATATAAACCTCAGTGAGAATAGTAATTAAATTGTGCCAGTTAACCTTAAATTTGCTGGCATTATACTAAAACTATTTAAGTATTTGTGAATTTGTAGTATATTAACAACACATGTTTAGGTTATAAATTTGAGACATTTTATAGTTTCTTTTATCTTTCTTCCTATTATTATTATAGTTTAAACTATGCTATCATAATATTTTGAGATTTGATTGTACAAAACAAAATATCCCAATTTTAACCTTTTCCATGTGTACACATTCCATTAAACACTTAATTTAATGTGGTGAAATGTAAATTTTTTCCTAAAGTTTTAACATGAAACCATATATCTTCACATCTCAATTTAAGAAAATTTTTAAGTAAAAAGAATTTTAAAAAAGCCTAACTAATTTACTTATAAAAGCAAGGGAACAATTATCCCTTTGACAAAACATTTTATTTTCTTCCTTTCTTTATAGAATGGCCTACCTGATACTCAAGCCAAGTTCCATATTATGTTTTTATTCTTTGCTGCAGCTATGTTTTCTGTCAGCTTGTCTTCTCTGTTTGGCTATCATTGTTGGCTAGTCAGCAAAAATAAATCTACATTAGGTGAGTATCCAATTATTGCAGTTCACAGAATTTTAAATACATACATAGAAAAAGTTGCCATATGATTAAATGTCAGCCTGTTCTGAAGTGGAAAAATCATTCTTATTTCCCACACTTTTTTGTGGAATGTTCCTTAGATGGACTTATTTGCTCCATATATTTATTGATCATCCATTGTGTATGCAAAACACGATGCATATTCAGTGTTGACCAAGGACAAAACAGTCTCTGAGGGGCACAAAAATTAATGACAGAACAAAAAAGAAATTATGAAATACTAAGTGCTTTGAATGAAACAAAGAGAATGCTGAAGTATAAATAAGGGATTGGGGGTAATGGAAGCAACCTTTTTAGAATGAGGTGTTGGGGAAGGGCTTCCTGCAACAAAAATACTTATCCTAAGGAAGTCAACTATGAAAAGGCTGACCATTTCCTCTGGCAGAGAAAACAGTGTGTTCAAAAGCCCTGCAGTTACAGGATGCAGCAGAGGCACTGCTTAAAAGGAAATCTATAGCCATGGAGGTTCATATTAAAAAAGAAGCATCTCAGTTTATACCTTTTTACTTAAGAGACCAGAGAAAGAAGATCAGAGTAAGCCCAAAGCCAGCTGAAGGAAGGAAATAATAAAGATAGGAGATCATGGAAATGAAGAAGAAAAAGCATCAATGAAACCAATAATTGGTTCTATAACAATGTCAACAAATTTGACAAGGTTTAGCTATCAAGAAAAAAGAAGTGATGACTTAAAAATCAGAAATGAAAGGGGACATTACTATTGACTACAAAACTGAAAGGATTATAAAAGAGTACTTTAAACTGTTGTATATTGAAAAGATAGTTAACCTAATGAGATGGACAAATTTTTAAAAGTAAACAAGCCACCAAACTGACTCAAGAAGAAATAGAAAATTGGAACAGACCTACAACAGGGAAAGTGACTGACTCGGTAATCAAAATCCTCACAACAAAGAAAAGCCCACACAAGATTGCTTCACTATTGAACTCTACCAGACATTTCAAGAAGAATAAACACCAGTTCTTCTCAAACTCTGTAAAAAATTAAAAGAGAATGGAATATTTTTACACATTATGAAGCCAATATTGCCCTGACACTAAAGTCACAGCTATACCAAGAAAAAATACAGACCAGTATCCCTATGAAGATAGATGCAACAATCCTTAGTAGCACATCAAATCTAGCAACATATAAAAAGGATTATACACTCTGAGCAAGCAG
This sequence comes from Graphiurus murinus, assembly GCA_004027655.1. Lineage (NCBI taxonomy): Eukaryota > Metazoa > Chordata > Mammalia > Rodentia > Gliridae > Graphiurus > Graphiurus murinus. Next base: position 13,400 of record PVLC010035660.1, on the reverse strand, counting down.
GATTTATCCTAGGAATGCAATGCTGGCTCAATACATGAAAATCAAACAGTGGTAGTATAACACATTAATAAAATAAAAGAATAAAACATGATAATCTCCATTAATTCAGGAAAAGTATTTAACAAAATCCAGCATCCTTTCATGATTAAGAGAAAACACACTCAACAAACTAAGAGTAGAAGGGAACCTCTTCAAACTGATAAAGGGCATTTAAAAAAAATATACAGCTAACATCATACTCAATGGTGAAAAGCTGAAGGTTTTCCCCTTAGAATCAGGAGCAAAACATGGATGCCCTCCTTTATTACTGCTATTCAGCATTATACTGGAAGTTCTAACCAGAGCTATTAGTTAAAAAAAAAATACACTCAAAAGAAAGAAGTAAAACTACCTATTCACAGATGATATGATCTGCTGTATAAATAATTCACAATAGGTGGCCTTGGCAAAGTTGCCCAAGGTGGCAGTGCAGCCCCTGGCAGAGGTGTGGCAGTCATCAATACCAGCCATCAGCAGCAGCTTCTTGGGCACAGGAGCTGCCAGTGCCTCTGGGGCCAGGGATGAGGTGCATCAGCACAGAACCACAGCGCCCTGTCACCTTGCAAGGGACAGTGTGGGGCTTGCCGATCTTATTCCCCCAGTAGCCTCTTCACACGGGGACAATGGAGAGCTTGGCAAGGATGATGGCCCCTTGGATGGCAGTAGCTACCTCCTTAGAGCACTTGACACCCAGACCAACGTGACCATTGTAGTCCCCAATAGCGACAAATGCCTTGAACCTGGTCTGCTGGCCAGCACAGGTCTGCTAATAATTCACAATAAAAACAGTGCTAATAAAGTCTGGATATTGCATGAAGTCAATACACATCCAAATCACTTGTGTTTTTGTACAACAGTAATGAACCATTCAAAAGAAACATTATTACATTTTCAAAAGCATTTAACAAAATAAAAGACCTAGGAATAAATTTAACCAAGGAGATGCAGCACAGGCACACTGAAAACTAAAGAAGTTTGCACTGAAAGAAAATAAAGAGGACATAAATAAATGGTGTGGTTCCTCATTCTCATGGACTGGAAGATCTAATATTGCTAAGATGACAGTACTACCCAAAGTGATTTACAGATTGAGTACAATTTTAATGGTCTTTCTGCATCAATGCAAAAGCTGATTCTCAAATTCACATAAAAGTATGAGGCCCCAATTTACTAAAACAATATTCACCAGAAAAAGAATAAAATTTGGAAGACCCACATTCCTGATTTCAAAACTTACTACAAAGCTATAGTGATCAAAACAGCATATGGTACTAACATGAGGACATAGAACTGAGAGTCTAGAAATAAATCCATCTGTGTTTGGCCAATTGATTTTTGACTAGGGTGGCAAAACTGTACATTGAGGAGAGAATTATACCTTCATCAAGTTGCTGGGACAACTCGATAGTCACATAGCACAAATGAAATTAGACTCCTATCTCATATATAAAAAATTAAAAAAACACCAAAAAACAAAACAACAAAACCAAAACCAAACAAACAAATAAACAAAAAACAACCCTCAAAGTAGGTCAGTAGATAGGACTAAAATTATAAAACTTAGAAGGAAACATAGAGAGAAATTTTTAGAACCTTGAAAATGGCAATGTATTCTTAGCTATAACACCCAAAGTAGAAGCAAAAGAAATAGGTAATTTAGACTCTGTCAAAATTAAAACCTTTATGAGTCAAAGGATCTTACTAGGAAAGTAAAAACATAACCTAGAGGATAAGAATAATATTTACAACTCATATATCTGATAAGAGCCTCATATCCAGACTATACAAAGAAATCTTACAACTCAACAATAAAAAGAAAACAACACAATTAAAAAATTGGCAAAGTATTTGAAAGGACATTTAAGTAGACATTTCTTTACAGAAAATATACAGATAATCAACAAGCACAGAAAAACATCATTAGTCATGAGGAAAATGCAAAGCAAAACCATAGTGAGGTTCTACTTTATACTTACTAGGAAGGCTATAATCAAAAAACAGAAACAAGCATTGGTAAGGATGTAGAGAAATTAGAATCCTTGTGCACTGTTGATGGGAATATAAAATGGTGCAACCACTGTGAAAAGCAGTTTGGATATTACTCAAAAACATGGCCATTGAATTATCATATCACCTGGCAGCTCCAGAATATGTGGTTCCTTTTAGGGTGGTTAAAATATTGTGGAACTGGATTCAGGTAATTTTTTTTTTTTTTTTTTTTTTTTTTTTGTGGTACTGGGGATTGAACTCAGAGGCATTCTACCTCCGAGCTATACACCCAGCCCTATTTTTTATTCTTTTATTTTGAAACCGAGTCTCACTAAGTTGCAGAGTGCCTCACTAGGTAGCTGAGGCTGGCCGCGAACCCGGATCCTCCGGTCTCAGCCTCCCGAACGCTGGGATTACAAGCGTGCGCCACCACGCCGGGCTCGGATTCAGGTAATTATTATACAGAATTGTGAATATATTGAGTACCACTGAGTTGTTCACTTAAAGAAAGGCATAATTTTATGTTCTGTGAATTTTACCTCAATTTTTTTTAAAAAGCTCTATAGACACCAATAAAAGCACATTTAAAAAAAATAAAAAAAGTTCTATAGGACCATAAAGACCTAGGAATATTTGAGAAACTATCCAAATGGTTGGAGCATAAAATGTTAAAGATTGAGAAATGTACTATGACATTTGAAAATTAAGTAGAAACTGAGTTATATAGTGTTTCTAGAAGCTTGTAACTTCTAGATACTTTGAGATTTAACTTTCACAGTGAAAGAACTTCCTCTGGATAATATGGTCTATGACTGTACAGAAGTTTTATAAAAAGCTATATATCTTGGTGCAACAAATGCTAAAGATCTTATAAATTACCACATTTTTATGTAACAGGTTATATAACCTGTTATATAACCTGTTACATAAAAATGTGGTTTCTGCTCATTATATTTTTCTTTTTAAAATGATGGACTTAGCCAGGTGTGGTGGCACACGCTTGTAATCCGAGCATTTGTGAGGCTGAGACCGGAGGATCCGGGTTTGAGGCCAGCCTCAGCTACCTAGTGAGACACTCCGCAACTTAGTGAGACTCGGTTTCAAAATAAAGAATAAAAAATAGGGCTGGGGGTATAGCTCGGAGGTAGAATGCCCCTGAGTTCAATCCCCAGTACTGCAAAAATAAATAAATAAATAAATAAATAAATAAATAAATAAATAAATAAAATGATGGACTTAAGTCATTATACTTCTATATTCATTCATATTCTTTATCGGTTTCAAAATAAAGAATAAAAAATAGGGCTGGGGGTATAGCTTGGAGGTAGAATGCCCCTGAGTTCAACCCTCAGTACTGCAAAACAATAAATAAATAAATAAATAAATAAATAAATAAATAAATAAATAAATAAATAAAATGATGAACTTAAGTCATTATACTTCTATATTCATTCATATTCCAAAACTAAATTTTCAGATTTTTGCATTTCAGTATTATTTTAGAAGAAAATGTAGCATCATAGAAGGAACATTGATGACCTCATTCAAGTCCCACTTCTGTCATTTATTTGTTATGTAACTTTGGACAAGTCCTAGAGCCTTTCTGGACCTCAGCTTCGATATGCAAAGTGGGCATGACCAGGTGCAATGTATGATTCTGGATTGAATCCTAGTTTAGGCAAACTACCTATAAAATACATGTTTGGATCAGCTAGAAAAAGAACTGTGATTATATGAGATAAAATTTCAATGAAAATGGAGTTTGTTGACCTTAAAAAGTAGGCTGTAGGATATATGTAAAGCATACTCTTGTTTTGGTTATAAACCTATGTAGACTTGAATATATCTGCATCTATCTCTCCATCCATCTACCTACTGAAAGATCCATAGGATGTGAAATTTTAATCTATCTACTCACTTGTATTTTCTACAATATACATATACTTTTATAATAGTAAAAGGGTTATTTGAAAAGTAAAATTGACTTAGTCATATTTTGTGATATTTAAAACAGAATAGACAACTTATAGGCAGAACTATTGATAGATACTTAGGTATGTATTTACAGGAGATTAAACATTGATTCTCAAAGTTTCCTCAATTGTTTCTAATTGTGCATCAGGGATTGCTGGTAGATATGTTCTGTATTCATGTGATTGCTTTGCCATTTTTTTAGAGGCATTCAGAAGTCCAGTATTTCGACATGGAACCGATAAGAATGGATTCAGCTTGGGTTTCAGTAAAAACATGCGTCAAGTTTTTGGTGATGAGAAGAAGTACTGGTTGCTGCCCATTTTTTCAAGGTACTTGGTTGTTAAATTTTTCAGGTTTTAAACTAATGAAAGTTATCTAACAAATGACAATTTCAGGAAAAGTCTGTTTCATAGGTCTGTTATTCTACATAAAATTTCTGAGTTTTAAAAAATACTTTTACTAGTGAATTGTAACTATACATCATTCAAAGTGATACAGACCTACATGCACATAGGTCTTGGTGTGTTTCCCTTCAGATCTCACCCCACAACCCACCCCTCCTCATCCATCATAGTGAGATTGGTAGTGATACCTTCATATGTGGACATAGCAATATTTGAACTATTTCCTTCATCAGTTCTTTCTTCTGTTCTCCATCTCTCTCCCCATAGGCCCCTCCCCCTAAAATACTGGTCTCATCAATTATCTAAAGTTACTTTGCTATTTTCTCTCTAGCTTCCATACGAGAAAAAACATTTGATCCTTGACTTGCTGATCTCAGTTAGCATAATATTATCTAGTTCCATCCATTTTCCTGCACATTATACAGTTTTGTTCTTTTTTATGGCTGAGTAAAATTCCATTGTTTGTATGTTCCACCTTTTGCTATCTGTTCATCTGTTGATGGACACTTAGGTTTGTTCCATAATTGGCTACTGTGAATTATGCTGTGCATACATGTGTCACTATAGTATTCTGACTTTAGTTATTTTGAAAAGATACTGAAGAGAGGTGTAGCTGGGCCATATGGCGATTCCATTCGTAGTCTTTGAGAAACCTCTATACTTATGTCCACAGTGGTTGTACTAATTTGTAGGACCAACTCTCCAACATAAAGACACTGGTAGAGACTTCCTCAGTAAGACCTCCAAAGCTCAAGAAATAAAATATAGAATCAATAAATGGGATGGCATTGAGTTGAAAAGCTTCTGTGCAGCAAAGGAAACTCTGAACCTCATCCTGATGTATAATTATAATGTACCAATAAAAGTATATTTCAAATAAAGAAAACTGCCGGGCGTGGTGGCGCATGCTTGTAATCCCAGCATTCGGGAGGATGAGACCGTAGGATCGAGGCCAGCCTCAGCTACCTAGTGAGGCACTCCACAACTTAGTGAGACTCGGTTTCAAAATAAAATAATAAAAAAAATAGGGCTGGGTGTATAGCTCGGAGGTAGAATGCTCCTGAGTTCAATGCAAAAAAACAAACAAACAAACAAACAAAAAAAACCATCAAGAGAGACCCTATAGATAAGAGGAAATCAATCATTGATGTCTACTCCTTTGATAGAGAACTAATATCTAGATATAAAAAAGAACCTTAAAAATTTAACACTAAAAAACATAACACTATAAAAAATGATCAATTGAATTGAATAGTTACTTCTCAAAAGAAGAAATATAAATGGCCAATAAATATATGAAAAAATGGTCAACATCATTAGCAATCAGAAATGCAAATCAAAACTACACTGAGATTCCATCTAACTCTGGTTAGAAAGGCAGTCTTCAAAATTCAAATAATAATAAATGCTGGTGAGAATGTGGGAACTTCTATCTTCAAAGTAATATTTTGTGATTCATTATTATATGTGGAAATCAGTTAACTCATCATCTCCCTTTAGATAAACACTGTATTAAGGTCAATGTCTTATGTCTGATCAGTGTATTTTTTTTTTTTTTTTTTTGCGGTACTGGGGATTGAACTCAGAGGCATTCTACCTCCGAGCTACATCCCCAGCCCCCTATTTTTTATTCTTTATTTTGAAACCAAGTCTCACTAAGTTGCGGAGTGCCTCACTAGGTAGCTGAGGCTGGCTGCGAACCTGGATCCTCCGTTCTCAGCCTCCCGAATGCTGGGATTACAAGCGTGCGCCACCACGCCCGGCTTTGATCAGTGTATTTTGCCTTTAACCTGTTCTACTCTCAGGCATCAGCATTTTAATAGGGTGTTACATTTGTCCTCTTCATGTTTCACCTGTACGGTTTTATTTTTACTGTAGTCTAGGGGATGGCTGCTCTTTTCCAACTTGCCTTGTCAACCAGGATCTTGAACAACCACCCACTCCTGCAGGACTGAATTCAACAGCTAAAAAGTAATTCCACATTGTTTTCTGTTTTATTTCAAAAGTGATTTTATTATTTTGTGTCATTTGGTTGTATGTTTCTTTGAAAAGCAATTTTAAGGATGGAAGATAATTTACTATAATTATTTCTACTTGGAATGGGGAAGGAAAAAAGTATGGTTGGGGTGGGATACATAGGGAGCTTAGATTATATTCATAAAATTCTGTTACTAGAACTGGGTGTGGTGGTACACCCTTGTAATCCCAGTACTGGGGAAGCTGAGTCAGGAAGATCGCAGATTTGAGACCACCAGCCCCAGCAACTTAAAAAAAAAAATGTAAGGCAAAACTAGTTCCCCACTGTTCCAATGAACAGAAAGGGTAAAATATCTCTCTAACCCTCCATATATTTCCTCTCTGATAACTTTTATAAAGATTATAGGTATTGCCCTGGATCAGGCCTTTAGAGATCAAATAGACCCTAAGAACTATTTGAGCCTTTCTTCCCCACTCTCTTCTTTCTTTTTTCTACTTTTGTGAAGAGAGAAGGAAAGGACTTTGGCTCCAGCAAAATGCCATATATGAATTTTCAATGGCTGAAAATACCAATTTTATATTGTGTGTGTATATGTTACTCAGGATTGAACACAGGAGCATTGTACCTCTGAGCTATACTACCAGCCCTATATTTTTTAAAATTTTTGAAACAAGGTCTCCCTAAATCATGGAAGGCCTCGCTAAGTTGCTGGGCTGGCTATGAACCTGCAATCCTCCTGCGTCAGCCTTCCAAGTACTAGGATTACAAGCCTGTACTACCACTCCTGGCTCCAATATTATATCTTAATTGCAGATTTGAGGTAGGACCATACCTCTAATTTTTAAATGAACATCAATAACAGAGCCTAACCTATTATTCTTTGTTAAATTTTAGAAATGTCACATACACAGGACTATTCCAACACTCCTCTTCTCCAGCAAAGATTTCTTATTGATCATAGTACTTCTTCCTGTAGTCTGGAGTGAGCTCAAAGCCCTTCCAAGGCAGTGTTCCTGGCAGCCATTCTCAAATCATTTTAATTTGTCAAGAGAGAAAACCATTTGCTATTCCACCAGACTCTACCAGTTAGTGAAGAGGCCATTCTGATGCATTTCTCATAGATATTCAAGGGCCTCAGAGTCTTTTACTGAGTCATGCTCTATGAGTTTGGGCTTGAAATTACACAAAGCTAAATGTTAATGGATTTTCTTATATACCAATGAAAAGAAATCTAGTTCTAATAAATTATTTAGGACAGGTTTTCAAGCTTTTATAAGATTTAATAGTAATTTTCAACAATCTATTTTATCCTTATTAAGTGGTTTTTGTAGTTTAAGAATTTGTGGGTTTGCTCAAGCTGGACATGTTGGTACACACCTGTAATCCCAGTACTTGGAAGGCTGAGATAGGAGGATCACAGGTTCAAAACCTTCCTCAGCAACTTAGCAAGGCTCTCAACAACTTAGCAAGACACTGTTTCCAAATAAAAACATAAAAATAGGGCTGAGTATGTAGCTCAGAGGTAGAGTACCCCAGGGTTCATTTCCCAGAGAGAGAGAGAGAGAGGGGGAGGAGGAGGAGGAGCGGGCGGGAATATCTCACCTCTTCTTCTACTAAGGGTGCTACAAGGTTTTGAAGAAATCTCAATTCTGGCACTGTTAGCCAGCTAGGCGATCTTGAAGTACCTTCTCTAGTCCTCTCTTCTCTTCTTTTTAAATGTTGAGATTGGATTTGGACAGCTAAAGTCCCTTTTTTTCCAAACAACAACAAAAAAAATTCTATACTTCTCTTTGTTTAACCTATACCAAACATCTATGGCTAGACCTGCTCTCCTCTCAGGTTGTATATCTATCACTAAGCATACCCACCTGAATATATGAAAGTCATTTCCAACTGAACAAGTTCAAGGCAGAACTTTGAATTAGATTCCCAGCCAGTTAGACCCACATCCTGACCTTAAGCCCAAATTCTCTATTATTCCATATATCAATATTAGTGACCTTGGGTCAAAAACAGTAGAGTCATCCCAGATTCCTATCGGTCACTTTATGTTTACTTCATTTGCAATTCCTATTATATGCCTCCTGCAAATATATTCATAGTCTGAATACTTTCTTATTATCTCCATGGCTTCTGTTCTGATCCAAGTCACCATTACTTTTCACATAAATCATTTCAAGTTTCCTAACTGATCTTCCCAAGGCCATTTTTTTTGCCCAACTGCCCTTTTTTCTCCATTAAGGATAAAAATCACTCTTCTGCTCAGAACTCTCCAGTAGTTTTCCATTTTACTCAGATTAAGAGCTAATACAAGCTGGGTGCAGTGGTGCACACGCATAATCCCAGCTATTCAGGAGGCCAGGGCAGGAGGGCAGGACTACTATAAGTTTGAAGCCAGCCAGAGCAACTGAGAGAAACCCTGTCTTAAAAAAGGTGGGGGGGGGGGGCTGAGAAAGAACCTCAGTGGTAGAGTGCCCCTTAGTTCAGTCCCCAGTACTGCCAAAAAAAAAAAAAAAAAAAAAAAGCCTTTCCATGGCCTACAAAACCCTGTCATCCCTTATCACTTGAATTAGAAGCAGTTTGAGATCCATATTTGGAGAAATAGCAATGCTGCCATGAATTAACTTGTGATGATCAATATTCTTTATCAGTCCTGAAAACCATCAGTTTCCTGCAAAGCCACTGAGAGAGTCCCAGAGCCACCTTCTTACTGATTCTCAGTCTTGGACAGAAAGCAGCACAAACTCAGGAAAAGGCAAAGCTGGTAAGGGTGTGTTTATTTGGCTATCTTAATTTTAAAAGATGAAAGTGTAGAACTTTCTCTTTTTTTTTTTCAACTTGGGAGTCAAATGCCCATTGTAAATTTAAAACTATATTCAAAGAACTTCTATTTTTGAGTTACTTTGATTAATGTCTGTTATAGTAGAGAATATTTTATAAAAGATGACCTACATTTTTTCAGTTTAAAAAACCAAATCTTTATCATTTCAAGTTAAAAATGATAGAAATAAATTCAAAGTAGAAAGTGCAAAGACATAGAAAAAATATAGCAGACTCAGAAGGTTATAAATTATCAGCTGAAAAGGATCTTAAATTACGTAGTTGTTTTTTACTCTAAGATTTCTATCCAATTTCAAAATGTCTATGTGTCTGTATAGTTACCATAACTTCAGCTGCCTGTGATTTCCTCATATCTCACACACACTTCTTTTGTTATTATTGATGATTTTAATCTTCTGATTACTTCTGTCAATATAGTTTATTAGCAAAGAACAAGCAAGGCTTTGAAGTCCAACCAGTTTGTAAATCCCAATTTGGGCACTTGTTAGTGTGTGACATTTGTTAAGTTACCTAACTTCTTTTAGACTTAGCTTCCTATCTTTAAAATACCATCATTTTCTCAGGGTGGATAAAGATTGAATAATGTGATTATAATGCAGGTGTCCCAACAAATGAATACATGGTTTTTATCATACCTCCATGACTAAAGTGCTATTAGTGAGAAAATCTCCAAATGGATTAATCTTAATAGTTCTTTAGACCTTTTCTTCTTCTAGTCTTTGTTTCAAACTCAAATACTGCCTAACTTTGGTTGGTTGTACTTTAATTTACTTGAAATCTCTTTGGGGATTAGTGGTAGTGAAAAGCAAACAGAGAGTTCTGAGTAAAAATTCTAGTTGTTATTTAATATGTAATCAGCCATAACCTCTAAAACATAAGGTTTTTAAAAAATACAATCACATATTTGAAGACTGTATATGCCCTTTGAAGATCCTCAGGATGTGAGTATTCATACTACTAAAGATTTGAGTACCTCTCTTAACCTTCAGAAATGCCATTTCACTTTCCAATCTATGGGAAGGGCTAAATATTGGCTAGACAAAAATTAATGATTCCTATTTGTCCTTTGAATCCATCAGTTTCCTTAGAGGCAAAAAAGTGATGAGTAACTTGGGGGAGGGTGGTCAGAAAACACCCTTTCTTCGTGTAGTTTACATTAACATAGAAGTGATTTATTAATTTTTAAGTGCTATTATTTAGCACGTAGATTAATTTTTCTGTTGGTTTGATGGATGTATTGAGATACTGAAGTTTAAAGGATGATGTAAAGGAAGAATAAAATACATGAGGAGGATGAGATGAGAAAGAGCTTAAAGACTGATTTGACTATAATGGAGGTAGGTAGATGGAAAATTAGAAAATTAGGTATGAGAAATGCCAGGTTCAATATATCTTCCATTATTTTGTTTTACTTCTTCAGGTGTGTAGTTCTATTTTGTGTTGTCTCTGTGTGTGTTACTGGTTGTTTCTAACACTGTACAGTGTGCGAGTGTATATGTTTCTATAAATCATCTTGTAAACACCCCAATACTACATAATATGCACATTTGCAAGTATTCCAGGGTTTTTTCTTTTTTTGAGGTACTGGGGATTGAACCCAGGGGCATTCTACCTCCGAGCTATATCCCCAGCCCTATTTTTTATTCTTTATTTTGAAACCGAGTCTCACTAAGTTTCAGAGTGCCTCACTAGGTAGCTGAAGCTGGCCGCGAACCTGGATCCTCCGGTCTCAGCCTCCCGAATGCTGGGATTACAAGCATGCGCCACCACGCCTAGCCTATTCCAGGGTTTTTTCATAGATGGATAAGCAAATCTCTGTTCAAAAACAATAAAAAATGCCAATTTATATTCTTTCTTTAAGGTCTGAGCAATCCAGCATTAACCATGGAGAATGAGACTTAACTCTTCAATCAAAATAAATTCACACTTTATAAAAGTAAGGCAAGTTTTCCCTTTATTGTTATGTTTTATACATTTAACAATTTTCTAAGGGTTAATAGTTTCTAAAAATACTATCTTTGCATGACTTACATTAGAAGACATTTTTATTTGACTTGTAGGATGGCATTAATCATGTTGGGCCCTCTGGACATGGACTTAGTTTCAGTATTAGCTAGTATTCATGTTACTTGATAAATTACAGAAACAAGTTGATGAAAAAAGTCATTTTTATAATAATGCACTAAATGGCAGGGATTAATATTTAAACAATGAACATTGTATGAAAATTCTTATGTCATAGCATCATAGAATGCAACATCTTTACTTTTGTTTTCCTATACTTAAGGACAAACACTTGTCATATCTATGGCCACTATTAGCAGAATCTAATTGTTCTAAATATACTTTTATTGGTGCATTATAGTCTCACTTCATAATGTGGCTCATGGCAATATTGACAAACATGCACACAGCACTTGGTGGGCTTCCACCCCCCTCCTTCCCTGTCTGCTCCTTACCCATACAGAGTACTGAGATTGACATTGGCATTTTCAAGTATGTACACAAAGCCAATGGTAGTAATTTCTTCACTGATTCTCACTCTTCCCCCTGGAGTCCCTCTGGTATCCCAATTACTCCCTAGCTTCCGCATATTAGAGAAAACATATGCCCCTTCATTTTCTGTGACAGGCTAGCCTCACTTAACATAATGTTCTCCAGGACTTTACATTTTCCTGCAAATAACATGTTTGTTGTTCTTTATTGCTGAGTACAATTGCATTGTGTGTATTTCCCATAATTTTGTAATCCATTCATTTATTGATGGACTCCTAGGTTGGTTCCATACTTTGGTTATTATGTATCGTGCTGCTATGAACATGGATATATATGTATTACTGTAGTTCTCTGATTTCAATCCCTTTGGAAAGATAACCAGGAGTGGTATAGCTGGATCATATGGTGGATCCACCCAGTTTTCTGAGGATCTCCAGAGGAACTGAACTACTTTGCAATCCCATGTGTAGTCTTTTTGATAAAAAATTTTAGTTCAGCATAGTTTCCAAATAGTTATAATGTGCCTACATCATAGTGCTAAAAAGTAGTTAAATTTAGCTTACCCAACCTTCCTTGTCATATAATTCAAATAAAAAGTGCTGAGGTTTTGTGTATGGAGTTTCACGTTTATTTTCTTAAATGTCCCAACTCATTTGCCACTCCTAAAATACACATGGCATCTCAGACGAATGCAGAACTCACAATATGGAACCCTGCCACTCAAATTGTGGCCCCAAATCAGCATTATGGCATCCCCTCGAATCTTTATAGAAAGACAGAAGCTTAGGTCTTACCCTGGAGTCAGAATCTGCATTTTAAAAATTTTAGTTAACATCCTCTCTTGTATATACACATTAAAGTTTGAGAAGTATTGATCTAGAACATATCTACTGAGACTTCTAGCAAAGAAAAAGACTTGTGTATAGAAAACAGGCTATATGTTGTTGCAACAAATAATGAGTTGGTTAGTTTTTTTTTTTATGGTTAATATAAAAGTTTTGTGTATTCTGTTTCATTTGAAGGTACCTTTGCTGTACATGGATGGAAGAGGCTCCCCAAAGAAAGGAATCATTGGAAAATAGTTCCTATATGTCTATGGCTCGAGATGCAGATTTTGTTTTGTGTGTGTGCACGTGTGTGTGTGTGTGTGTGTGTGTGTGTGTGTGTGTGTTGCTGGGATCAAACTCAGGGCCTTGCACATGCTAGGCAGGCACTCTACCACTGAGCTATGTCCCCAGCCCTCAATATGCAGAATATTAATTCATTAGTTCTCTCTCAGCCATTGCTTAAAGCATAACACATTTTTGATCCAATATACAAATAGTTACAACTAACACAATTTTCTTTTAAGTATTAAAAGTAATTATAGTTTATGAATCAAAGGGGAATAAATTCATGAGCCAGTTTTCAACCAAATATCTAGGTTTGTACTATTAATCACATAAAAATCCAATTAATAATCTAGCCGGGTGTGGTGGCACACGCTTGTAATCCCAGCATTCGGGAGGCTGAGACCGGAGGATCCGGGTTCGCGGCCAGCCTCAGCTACCTAGTGAGGCACTCCGCAACTTAGTGAGACTCGGTTTCAAAATAAAGAATAAAAAATAGGGCTGGGGGTATAGCTCGGAGGTAGAATGCCCCTGAGTTCAATCTCCAGTACCACAAAAAAAAAAAAAAAA